>VNJV01004117.1:0-33376 GCA_008042635.1 Drosophila nikananu | reverse complement strand
TTTAGGACTAATACTGAGCATGGAAATCATTCCATTTTGTGACCATTTAAGCTTTTCCCATTTTCAACCCCACGAAATGTTTTTTTCTGTGCAGCTTAGAAGCAAAAGTTGTGTAGCATCGTGAGTCTCTAAATGAAGCTGATTGGGATGAAAACCGGGGTACGGGTGCCAAATGATGCTGCAAAATGGCCAAAGAAGAACAACAAGGGGCAGAGGTCCATGGGAGGAGTAAGCGCATTTAGTTACGGTTTATTAGTGACAGGAGCCGAGAACAAAGAGCTCCTCCAGATACACGCACCCTAGATGCTCAAGCGATCTATTAACTGCCGCAGCACAAAAGTTGTAATAAGCTAAGTACACGGAACAGACACCGCCCGTCCGTCCGTCTGTAAGTCTGTCAGGTTGCCTAAAAGCCCCAAAGTTTCGGGTCCCACAAAAGTGTTCGGTCATGAACGGAGGAAAGTGAATTAGCGGGGGCTTCGGAGTAGAAAAATGTTTGGGAATATACTAGAATGGTCAGCCAGATGGAGCAGGCGGAGTACGGCAGTCGGGGTAAATATGGGCCTGGGAAGAAGGGCTGTTCGTAAGTACGTAATAAATGAGTTCAAGAAGAATATTAATATGGATTCAATATGGGAAAATGAATTGCAGGAAAACAGGAAAGTTGAAATATTATTTAATTTCTAGGCAACAATGAAGTCGGCCATGGGCTTAACAATTTTATAACTCGCTTAGTTAGAGCAATATCAACATAAACAACACGTTGTAATTATATATCCATTGGATAAATCCGAATAAAAATATTCCGAAACAGAGAACCATAACCTTTACCTTTCATTGGAAAGTAAATCGGTTTAATGGAACCTAAGAAATCATTGCAAACTATTTGAAAAAAGTAGTTTCAAGAAAAACGCCTTTAAAGTTGAAAGTTCCAGCAGAGCCAACATTGAAGAGGTGTCACTTAAATAGCTAAATCTCAGGATATATTTAAAAATTCGTCTCATCCTTTTACGGACACATTCTTGAAAGGTAAAGCTTTTAAATAAAAATAAAACGATTTTTAAAATTTCTATACCTGAATACCCTCTCAATTGAACATGAAAACCTACTTTCTAAATTCCGAACTTGTATGAACTTAGCATAAGTAAATTCTGACTGCTAAGCTTACATTGGCGGCATGCAGCACAGCAGACTGTTTGATTTTCAATAGATTACATTTTCAATATAGGAAATGTTTATGCTTGGAATAATACATTTCTTCAAAGAATCTGAAAAATTAAATTAAATTTTAATTTTTTACACCTCAAGTATTTCAAAAAACTTATTTATTTAAAAAATCCCTTTCAATTAAGTCAAAGTTTCCTACACAATGGCTCTGACAACTGTGGAGTGGATCTTTAAAGCAAAGCACGGAAAACCAGAAAGCAGATGTGTTTTCCTGGGAAAAGCTGGACTTAATGCTTTGATCTTCTAGCATCCGCAGGTTTCACTCCCCCAGCTTTTGCCCTGTCCATGGCACCTGCTCTCCAGTTTCGCTTTGCTGCACAAATAAATGCGCCAAATTCAGAAATCAAAGTGAAATGTCTCGAAATTGAAATAAAATGCGGAACGGGGGAAGACAGGGTCGAAAATATAGTTTCCACCGAATTCCCGTGTTTGCCGCTGCACAGTGGCAGTTTAGATACTTTTGGGTTGCAAAAATCATAAGACTTGAACCAGTTGAGCTATTTTCATAATTTATTTTTTAATGAAAGGTAGTTTTAGTGTCTTTTGATAAGTCATCATACTATATAGTATGATAAATACTAGATTTTATACTCGAATAATTATGTTTTTTGAGGCAATTTTTTTCAATTTTTATCCAATTTCGAACAATACTTTTCGTTTGTTTTTTTTGAAAATGCTAATATGCTGCATATTTAATGTTTTAAAAACAAAAAAAAATAATTTTAAACAAAAAAAGAAAAAAAAATTTTTATAATTCAAATTTCTTCTTTTTGACCAATTTTTAATCATTTATACACTTTTTGTTCAAAGTAATCAATTAATTTTACATCATTTAATATTATTGACTTGAAATGAATGTATAATGTTAAAATATTCTTCAGAAATATTAAATGATGTAAAATTATTTGATTACTTTGAACAAAATGTGCATAAATGACTGAAAATTGATCAAAAATGAATAAATTTGAATTATAAAAAATTTTTTTTTTTTTATTCTTTAAAATATATGTTTTTTTTTAATTTAAAACATTAAATATGCAACATATTAGCATTTTCAGAGAAAAACAAGTAAGAAAGCTACAGTCGTTCGTGAACGACTGTTATATACCATGTACCAAAATATATCGCCGCTTTTGCCTATTGCGACTTTTGCCTATTAGAGAAATGTAAACAAACTCGCTCTTTGCAAAACCACCACCATCTCATGCACTTGCGTGTGCAAGACAGAGAAAGAGATAACCCCTCCTCTCTTTTTTGAGCACGGGAGTTAGTTTCTTGCGCTCATCAGTTTTGTTGTTGTTTTTTGGGATGCACCTGTTGCTAGCTGCCAAATAGATAGCACACTGATAAGTAAATAACTTTTGTGTTTTCGGTATTGATACATGTTCTACATGTGCATGCCTATGCACAAAAAGAAAGATATATGGTAATATTTGCGGCTGCAAAACGTTTTTATTGATTTGCGGGGGAGTGGGAGGGAAATTTTTAAATCTGAAACAAACTTGATCTGCGTGCAAAACATTCCGACCTACATACCGAATTTGGTGACTCTAGCTCTTATAGTTGCTGAGATCTAGGCGTTTATTGATTTATTGATTTTATTGATTTGCGGGGGAGTGGGAGGGAAATTTTTAAATCTGAAACAAACTTGATCTGCTTGCAAAACATTCCGACCTGCATACCGAATTTGGTGACTCTAGCTCTTATAGTTGCTGAGATCTAGGCGTTTATTGATTTATTGATTTTATTGATTTGCGGGGGAGTGGGAGGGAAATTTTTAAATCTGAAACAAACTTGATCTGCTTACAAAACATTCCGACCTGCATACCGAATTTGGTGACTCTAGCTCTTATAGTTGCTGAGATCTAGGAGTTGACACAGACGGACAGACGGACAGACGGACAGACGGACAGACAGACATGGCTAGATCGACTTGGCTGTTGATGCTGATCAAGAATATATATACTTTATGGGGTCGGAAATGCTTCCTTCTGCCTGTTACATACATTTGCACGAAATTAATATACCTTTGTACCTACGGTACATGGTATAAAAAACGAATAGTATATTTCGAAATTGGAAAAAAATTAAGAAAACTGCTTCAAAAATTTTAAATTTCGAGTATAAAATGTACTCTTTATCACACCATAAAGTGTGAACCCTTAATCGAAAGGTACTAAACTACCTTTCATTTAAAAAAAAAATTATAAAAATATCTCAACTGGTTCAAGTGTTATGATTTTGGCAACCCAAAAGTATCTAAACTGCCACTTTGCTTAGGGGGACACGATTTTTTTGTTGATTATGATAAACAACACCTAATACGCCAAACACACAGCAAAATCCCATTTTTGACATTCCATCAAAGTAGAAAAATAGGTAAAAAATTAGTACTTCGGTAAAACAGGTATTCCTGCACGTGCAAAACATATTATAATTTCATTCTACCTTAGTTTTACCAGGATTTTATGTTCCTTTCGATAAAGATCATAACCATGCCGGTCGATTACATATTTTACCTAAAAATCAGCCGCAAAGTCCGAGTTTTTCTAAAAAACGAACACAATTTTTTGCTACCAAAAAAAGTTCAACTTTGAACACGTGTAACTTTTTAAATACTGGACCGATTTAAATAACTTTTTGGATTCAACCCTTTTGAACTATTACCTGTCGAATGCAATAACAAATTTTACGATCCGTTTTCACCAAAAATTGGATTTTTGCAACGTATCTGTATCTTTTGCACCATTGTGTGTTGCCTGTCATTGTCAACGTTTCTATTGCAGCCACTGGATTGCACAAAGAGCTGTGGAAAAATGAAACAAAATAAATTTTGGCGGATTGAGGGAAAATTCCGGGTGGTCTCCCGGCCCAGCCCTGCCACCCGTGGCGCATGCAAATTGCGAATAATTTTTTTGCAGTTTATTCACTGTTGAGCGACTGCCCTGCGATGTCCAAACATGAACTCCACTTCCGTTTAGCAGCTGGGTGGGCGGTGGGGTAGTAAGCACACACAATGCCATTGGAACGATGAATTATGGCAATTTTAACGTCAACTTTGTCAGGCACTGTGACTTCAAGGACGGGGAAAATCTGTGATAGCCGGTGGGGTGGGGGGGAAATAAGGACAGGAATATGCGAGTAAGCGGATCCCAGAAAGAAAAAGGGAGAATGAAAATGAAAATACTTAGGATAACCGCTAAGCAGAAGCGCAAAACGCCAAGTTAAACAATAGGACTTTCCTGGCAAAATGAAATAGGAAGAGGGAAGGGGAAATCGAAAACGAACGGAAGGACCAAGAGCGAGGAGGAGATCTGGGAGATGAGTCTAACCGAGGAGAGCGTGACACGAAAATTGGTTAAGATGCAAAAGCAAACTCCAGTTTAAATTAATTATTTTTGCTGGTAATAATATAACATCATAATTTCTAACTTAATAATCTTGCGTGAAATGAAAAGCGAAATTTGTTGTCCTGTATATTTAGTGGGGTTTATCAATAACTCAAAAAACAGTGTCCTCCCACGGCAATTTCTTCAATATAGCAAGGGGATGCCAAACCGATGAAAAAAATGCAGGAAACATCCTTAACATCCTTAAATGCATAATATGGAGAACAACGAAAAACTGGCTTAAATCATAAATGAACTTTATAACTATTTTATAGGCGCCTTCGCTGTAGTTGGAATCCACTTGGCATTTATGAAGAGTGCAATTTACAAATCAATATTGCAATCAAGTCGGCGCAGAGGGTCTGTCAGTCGTATGTCCGCCTGTCTGTCCCGGGAAATAATCGCAATCACGTCAGCCGTCCATCTCTGGGGGCCACGCACTTGCTTTTCCCGCCTTTTTCCACCCCTTGCCGCAGTTTATCTGTGCGAGCTTTTGCCTTTTTGCCTGCGCGCCGCTTTCGTTGTTGAATAATGACCTCAAAATTGTAATGACTACAAGGCACGTACTCGATATAAAGCATGCACAAGGAAGGAAGGGCCCCTCAACCCCTGACCCCCAGCTTACACCCCAGTAATTTCCCAGTTTTGTATGCGACGGTCGGACTAAGCAGACTTCCGCTTTTCAATTAAGTTCCACATATTGTTGCAAGGTGTTTTATGCGCGATTTGCATGACAGTCGCGTTTATTAAACTGCCAACAAGAGCAGAGACCCACACCCATACCCGCACACTCAGGAGTAATGGCTGCAAAACGGGCCAACGGCAAACCTGTCATGGCCATATTGAAATTGTGGGCAGGGCCAATATGCCACGAGGAAGATGGCTAAGAGTGCTGCGACCTGTTTACGCTGGCAGAAAAGATAAATTGCTCAAGTGTGTGAGATAAAAGCAATTGAGCGGGGGGAATTTACACTGCTGGAGTCCTAGAAAAACAGAGAAAGGGGAGACAGGAAGCGGAGGAGACTGGAAGAATCCAGGGAGAAAGGATTGTATACGCCAGCAGTTAAGTAAGGCAAACAGGTTAACATGGCAGTTGAGTGAGCGCTGTGAACAGACTCACACGATCCCAGTTACACATATCGATGGAGAAAATCACTTTGAACCGAGACCCAATACACAGCTGGCCTTATTTTCACACACAAGGACAGGGTTGGCATACTACGTGTATAAATAATCTTATTGGTCAAAAGCTTAAATAATACCTATGTATATGATCTGGTTGTAGGTGGGCTGAAACCACTGAATTTAATGCCAATTGTACATTTTATTCTATGTATTAGAACAATTCGGCAAAGTTACACTTGGAGACAATAGATCCTGAGCAATTCGCATTAATTTCTATACATAACTGGGTCCTGCCCTGGTGTCCTTTGCCTGTCGTCTAATTCTCCATCGAAGCTGCTCCTTTAAGCAGACCGGTCAGGTTTTTCACGGGCAAAATGGAAATGGAAAATGGAAAAGTCTCGCAGATCCGCTTAATCCTTCGGTCAGAGAGTGCAAGCTTCACTGCTAACTTTCAATCTGCGAGCTGTTTTGCCAGCTTGCCGCTCTGCCATTTGTTCCCGTCGAAGCGCGAAAGTTTCTTGCTTCGCATTTGGATAATTCGAGCAGTTTTTCGTTATTTTATTTCGGTTTGATAAATGAGGTGGACGCTGCCAGAACGGGACACAAACGACGCCTCTGTTCGATGCCATTATTTCTATTTTTACACTGTCTTACATTGCTGCTGTTTTCTTGCCCCCCATTCTGTATGCAAAGGGACTCGTGGGAGCCAGTTTGCAGTCAGCTGTGGCCTTCCCAAAATGCCTCAACACCTCCTGGAGCTCCCCAGTCGTAAAAAGTTTTGCGCTTCCTCCTTTCCAGCCCTTATCTAGGTACATTTGTCATACGAAGCATAGAAATAAATGTCCACTTCAGCAGCAGGGCCGGCACTCGGAGGTTGGGTGGCAGTCCTGAATTCCAAGGGGAATGCCGTGATACAGTAGCGGTGAAAATAGTATACGATTTTATCAATTTTTTGCCACATATTTACAAGGAGCGAAGTCGAGGTTGGTATGTCCTAGCAGCGTGCAAATTAAACCAATCATTTCAAAGACAGAAATATAATATGTATAGCCATTAGCTGAAAAAGAATAAACTGTTAGTGTGGACCCAGGTGTATTTGCCATTGTGGTTTACGAGCAATTTCTTAAAACATATTTTCAATTTCTTGTATACCTGTAATTCCGGCTCCGTCTGCCTCTGCCTCCGGCTCCGTCTCCATTTTCCTATACAGTATGTCCTTGTGTTTGTGCCAACTTATTTCTCATCCCGCCCGCTACACAGGATTTCGTTCAAGGACTCTCGATACTGTCACGCGGCTCCGTGGAGGAGAAGCTGCGCTGGACCTTCTCGCTCTACGACATCAACGGCGACGGCTTCATTACGAGGGAGGAAATGACTGACATTGTGACTGCCATATACGAGCTAATGGGCCGGCTGCCCGACGAGTGTCCCGAGGAGGAAAAGATCAAGGGCAAGGTGGAGCACATCTTCCAGGTGAGTGGCAGTTTCAGTTCCCAATCCCCAGGCCCACTCCCACGCCTGCTCTCAAATCCCAAAAAAATTTTCGCCTATTATTTATGCTAATTACACGCTTACAATTTGAATTTGTGTTGCGAACATGAAACTTATTTACTTTGCATTATGCAAATTCAAATTGTCTATTTCAATTTGTCGGTCAACAGTCCAGGGTGAGCGGCTAGTGAATGGGTTTTTCGGTTTCAGCTGGGCGTCCTGCCCAGTGTGCTCTTCCTTGGCTTGCCAGTCACGCATTGTCATTAGCGGTCGTTGGCAGTCGGAATAAATTGGACAGAGCAAATGGGCCCGGCCGAAAGTCCTTGAATAATGTCGGGCGAGAGTGAAATTGATGATAGATGGCAGAGATCATTCACAGCCCCTTCCGGTGTTCGGGCTGTGAATCAAAACTCCTGGAAGCGGATGTAGTGCGTCAAAGCACTGCCGCTCGCACAGCTCTAGGCTGTTGCTTTTGCCCTTCTCCTTCCGGAATCTCCGATAGCTAAATGGATTCAATTGCCAGTAATATCACGTAGTGTTGGGGATATAAGCCAGATTAGTCGAGTATTCATTTTAAATAATAAAGATGTGGGCTTGTCTGAATGTAGGCAACGTACTTTAGCCCTCGTTGAATTCACATTTCAGACAGAAATCTAGCATCGAGCTATCCGAATTACTTTCAAAATATATAGTACATCGTAATATTCTAAGCGATGCTTTCTATTCAAGAAAATTCCACTTACCGCTAACGTATTACTTGGGCTTTTGAATAACCTATTCGTTCTGAAGCACAATACAAATTCTGAATCTCATTAAGCATCCATTGAAAAACCCAAGCCGATACTCCGTTCGGACTATATTTAATAAACGTGAGTTAAACAAAAGCTTCTTGCGGACTAGATTTTATTATCGAGCAAATTGTGCTTCCTTAGACAGTTGCATTATTTCAATATATTGTTCTCCCCTTGCTCCCCCAGAAAATGGACATCAATCGCGACGGCGTCGTGACCCTTGAGGAGTTCCTGGAGGCCTGTCGCAACGACGACGCCATCTCGCGGTCGATGTCCGTGTTCGACACAGCGTTCTGACCATATCCGACCGACAAGGGCGACGAGTACACGGTCCGCCGGCGGCGACGCAGTCGCAGTCAGCAGCAACACCAGCACCAGCACCAGCATCAGCAGCAGCCACATCTGCAGCACCAACAGGATACAGAGAAAAGTAAGTCCAAGCACATGACGAAGAACAAGCAACAGCAAAAACAGCAGCAACCACATAGCACTAGGCGACAGAAATGTTGTCACATAATCGACATGGACGGCGGCGACAGCTTCACCACCACGACCACCACCTCGGCGGCTACGAGCACCACTCTCAACTGCAATGTTCTGAACGGGAAACCACAAGGGAATGCCCATGCTCCGCTCACCGAGGAGGCGGACGAGTACGACGAGGAGGAGGACGACGACGACGATCAGGGCGACGAAGAGGACGACTACAACTACAGGTTCTTTGTTTGCCGGCACTGCCAGAGGGCGCAGTCCGCGGGCCGACGATCGCACAGCAAGTCCAAGACGCACTCCCAGTCCCAGTCGCAGTCGAGGGTGCGCAAGCGCAGCAAGAGCAAGAAGCGCCACCAGGCAAAGACTGGGGTTGGCCAGACGGTCCCGGCAAGGTGGCCGGAACTGAACGTGGCCAACGAGCAGGCCATCCGCTTCCGATGCCCGCAGGTGGGGCCGCAGGTGGGTCGCGACCTTCACACGCCGCAGCCGCTACACTTTCACCACCCGCAGTCGCAGGGCCGGCTAAAGGGTCGGTCCCGCCTCCAGCGACGAATGGCCAAGAATACCACAGCACCACCACCGCCACCTAATCCGCATTCGAATCGGAACCCAAACCCGCACCCGCCCCAGCCCTCGACAACAGTACCGCCAGCACCCTCCGAACTTAACCTCCTTCCGCCACTTGTGGTCGTGGCCAGTGGGGCCGGGGGCGAGGGCGACGGCGAGGCTGAGCTAGTCGTAGATGTCCATCCGCTGCATCTCCAGCCGTCGACCACACCCGATTCCCCTTCGCTGGTCACCGTGAGCACCTGGTACACGGTGGCCAAGCAGGGTGTCTCCTGCTAATCGCGGCGAGCCGTGAGTATTCTTGCCACCACCCCCAGGCATCCAGACATCCAGCACCCAGTCAAAAACGAACCCAACCAAGAAAAGTAAACACAAATGAACGAAAAAAAAGAAAAACGCTTTCCCCGATTCGGTGTGCGAACTTGTTGTTGTTCGAGATTTTAATATATGGGGCATTCCATACAAAATTAGCCACCAAAAATTTGTTTTCCTTCTTAAATTTTTTTTCAGCTTATTACTTGAAAATATTCGATACGTATTTTTTTATTTCAATATGATACGTGGAATTTTCGAGAAATATTTTTTTGAAGTTTCCCGTTCACAAAAAATAGCCTTTTTCACACGCATATACTGAGAAAACTAATGAAGATACCAACATTTTTCCAAGACATGTAAAATGCTTTCTTTCCATAGCTTTCAAATAAGTTACACTCAAATTTTTTTTTATTAAAAAAGTTAAAAATTAAAACAATTTTCAATTTGGACCTAATTTTTTTAGATTTTATTAATTTAAAAAAGTAGCCTTAGTATCTGTGTAAGTCAGAGTGGAAAGACAAATACTTACGGAGCAGTAAATTTTTAAAAAATGTCGAAAAAATTCAAAGATTGCTGTTGCAATCCATTCAATGTTAATAATCATGTTAGCAATAATAAAAAACATTGTAAAATTATATTAATTTAGGGTTCGGTTTTAAGGATAATAAAAAATATACCACAAACTAGAATTTGAGTCTAAACATATTCCATAATTTACAATTACGGTGCTTAAAAAAATCTCAGCTCCGAAAGTATTCGTCTTTCCATTCTAAAATTTAACCAGGATTTACACAAGTACTAAGGCTACTTTTTTAAATTAATAAAATCGAAAAAAGTTAGGTCCAAATTGAAAATTTTTTAAATTGTTAATTAATTTTTAACTTTTTTCATTAAAAAACTTTTTTTTTTCTTTGAGAGTAACTTATTTGAAAGCTATGGAAAGGGCGCATTTTGCGGGTCTTGGAAAAATGTTGGTATCTTCATTAGTTTTCTCAGTATATGCGTGTGAAAAAGGCTATTTTTGGTAAACGGGAAACTTCAAAAAAATATTTCTAGAAAATTCCACGTATCATATTGAAATAAAAAAATACGTATCGAATATTTTCAAGCAAACTAATTTTGGGTGGCTAATTTTGTGTGGAATGCCCCATATGTATACAATATATAATATATATTTTGTGCTTGTATGAATTTTCTATGCGTGTTTAAGGGTGGATCTTCAAGTGCTCAATATTATTTATCGGTGTTAAATTTAATTCAATTAAGTCACTCGAGCTAAATTTTAATAGGCATTCTCTGTTTGTATTGACGTTTGTTGGGGACAAAAGGAAACCCTGGGAGAGGTTACAAAAACTTAAAAATGTATACCCCTGACAGAGATCCACCCCATTTGTATGTGTATTACGTAAGCCAATATGTTGGTTCGTTTACGATTTCTCCTACAAAGAGGGCTAGGTCTGTAATTAGCCAAATGTTTACAAGAGTTTAAAGCGTTCTCTGTGTGTGTATCGATCGATGTTGCAAACTGTCAAATGTGTTACAGTCTAAAGTACATATAATTATATAGAATATGTAAGATTAAGAAGCAAAATGCAATGCGAAACTGAACCAAAAAAATATATAGAGAAATATATGGAAAACATGAAAACTCTTTCCTTACATTCTATCAGCTCATATTGTTTAGGTGGCCCGATAGAATACTTCTTTGAAATGTTGTTGAATGTCCTAGAGTTATAGTACATAAATTGACGTTAGCTGTGATGGAAAAACAAAGTATAATTCATGAAAAACTGGCATTTTCTAACTTGTAAAAACCAAACGAAAGAGAGGGCGGATATTTCTCAAAGAAAGATCATTTGCCAAAGTGTGTGTGGGTGTATAGTAAATATACATAAATGCTTCCTCAGAGAGATTTAGGCTTTAGATTGATCGATATTTTGTGTTTTTTCTCCGACAACTGAATTAAATAATTCGTGTTTCTGAATTATTATACATTATTATTTTGGATATTTTTGCTTTATATCAAACCGCTCGGGAAATATAATTTGAATAGTTAAATATGCAGATTGATAATTAACAATGTTGTTTTTCGCTTTTACAAAAACACACTGTCGCTGCTGCAGCGATTAAAATTCAAATTTAATGCTCAAAATGTACAAATAAACTGCGAATCGAAGGCAGCCAGTGTATAAAGCATGGTTTTAATTAAATTTGATAAGCGTAATTGGATGCCATTAAATTTCACTCGGTTTCTGTATTTAAAAACAAGGATGTTTCGCTCGCTTTCGCATAACTCTTGTGAAGTTTGCCGGGCGTTTACTTTTTTGCTAACTGTTATTGCTTGACATGCTTTTGTTGTTGTTTCCATTATATGCCACACTGAACACATCAAGGAAATACACACTCATACACACACACATGCGCATACACGCACACCAAAAAAAACAAGCAAGAATGCAAACGCATGGGAATTGAAATTCGTGTATGGCAATTAAAATATCTGCTTTTCTTTCTCTTCCTCTCTTTCTCTTTTCTTTCTCTCTCCGTTTCTCTTGTTCTCTGCACCAACAACACCCACACACACGGGTGTAGAAATTTACATAGAAAGTAAATGAAATGCGTAGCGAGAAAGACAACGCGAATCTGCCAAAATAAAAATCAAGGTACTTACATCCAAAGTTCATAAATATGCAATTATGCATTGGATGTGTGTGTGTGTCCAGCTGCAAACTGTAAAAAAATAACCGAGAAAGTACCCTGCAGTACCGCTTGTCGTCAATAGGCTCTGTAATCAACGATTCATCAATAGCCGACGGCGACTTTGACCGAGCCGACGCTCTCATTTTTATCTCTTTACCCAAAAAGGTTGATGACAGATTGATTATAAGTTGTTGATGAAACGTTGATGAATTTGTGTTGATGACAAAAGCCGACGCTCTCATTTTTCTCTCTTTACCCAAAAAGGTTGATGAGAGATTGATTATAAGTTGTTGATGAAACGTTGATGAATTTGTGTTGATGACAAAAGCGGACATGCCATTCAAAAATTCATTAACGTTTGTATGGGCTTGTCATCAGCGTTTCATCGACACACCCCCATGTGTGTCAATGAAACGTTGATGAAATGTTGATGACAGGTACTGCAGGGTAACGAGTGCGAAAAAAACCAGAGCTATGAGGGCAACGTCACTTTAGTTGTTGCATTTAAGGGGTTCCAAGTAGTTCTCAAGCGAAGGAGCCGTGAGGATACACCGGATGTGGGTGCCAGTGTGTGCACGCCCCGAGAACACTCTCCATTGAAAAATGTACGAAACGAAAGCTTTACACAATGAAACTAACCCTAAACCTAAAACTAAAACTAACTAATAACTACGAAATAATGAACATTTTAATAAAATATATAGATATATATGTGTGTATATGCATAGAGAGAAATTTAATTTAAAACAACAACTATATTTATACGGAGTGCGCGAAAACAGGAAACAGCAAAAGGAATACCAATTAAGTTTCGCATAATTGATAACTGAAGGCAGTTTGGGTTTCTCCTCGAAACACGAGTATATAAACATGTATAGAACGGAGAGTAGGTAAACAAATGTGAATTTTGTGCTGTCTAAATCAAAATAATGGCAACACGCACACACACACACAACAAGGACATGTACAAGAAGCGTTCCCCGGGGCGTATGAGTAATGCTAAATTTCAGTGTGTGTCGCACTCCTCTGTTGTTTTTCCGCATTGTTGCTACTGCTTTATCTCCATTAGCAAATTAGTTGAATCCGATGATGATGGTGACAATGATGAAATGTCATCAAGTGTATGCTATACATATGTATGTACATATGTATATATGCAAAGCATATGTATTCGTGGGGGTCTTGTGTGTGCCTCAGAGTGTGTGATGTGAGGGAGCTGAGCTGAAGCTGAAGCTAAATCAAATAAAAACAAATGTTAGAATCAGAAATTGGACCACAACAACATTGCATATATGGCAACAAGGAAGAAGTCGCATGAACCGATATCCATGTGTATATGCATATTATATTTACATACATACAAACAATATACACGCAAGTCACATAATATTAAATGAGTAAAAATTTGGGTGTAATTGTATTTTTTTGTATCTAGAACTAAGGGGCACTGAAGGCAAAGAGGCAGAGAACTATTAGAGGTAAATACACAGATTATGAACCAAAGTGGAGTGTAGAAGCACAGAAAAAAAAATTGAAAATTAATTACTACAATTCTCGTTGTACATAGTTATTGGGTGGTTTTTTGCCGTTACACCAACTACAGACCTTTCTCTATTCTTAACTCTAAACCCAAAGTAATTGTTGCATTTTTAACCCTATACATACGAGAATACATATATAGCTGTGTACTTAGCTGTAGTCTTCCAGAAGAAACCGAAGCAGAATCGATACGAAGCAGAGCAATAATCCAGCGAGGTGGTGACAACTCTTTCCACGTAGATTGATCTGTAGAAATTTGTACCTTAGCCGAAACACCCACATAGCTTTCAAAACTAAACAAATCCAACCGGAATACAAATTGTAAAACAATAAATCCTTTTAGTGGACGAGTCCAAGCAACGGCCAGCTTAAGGACCTCAATATACAAAACTGTAGAGGTGTAGAACTGCTGCTGTCCTGTTCGCAGAAGAAGAGCTGTATTATTTTTGGATAAATGTTATCGATGCAATTCCCAGCCCCCCCTTGATTCTCAACCCACTTTCAAGGTTACTCAGCGCTATATCCTTCGAACTATCGGTTTTCTACTACATATGTAAACTAAAGCGGATCCGATCCGATCTTAGGCGCGACAATATCGACAGAGCAACAGAAATACTATATTATTCAAACTATACAACACATATTACAATTCAACCGTAATACCCTCCCACCCTGGCTGATCAGACCACACAGCACAACCGAAATGTATCGACAGTAAATTGGAAATTTGATATGAGTATTGATAGCTTTTGTCTGATACATCGATATCTACTTGGTCATATCGATTTCACAGCGATTTCAAGTCATTTGCAAGGCAGTGTTGAACACCAAGATGCCAAAATTTCCGATAAGAATATTTCGATATAATGTGTATCGATGTGTCGAAATAACATTATTTTATTCAGCCATAGACTTACATAATACGAATTAAACGTAATTGAGCTTTTCAGTATATCAAATCAAATTTTTGTTACCAATATACTCCAATATCCGTAAATTGCCACAACACACTGTTCTCCCTCTAGCTCCTTACACGTCTCTATCTCTTTCTAATTATCTGTGTGTGACATTAGCATTCAATTCTTAATGCTAAATATAATTCAACAAAAGTGTCAAATTTTCAAAACTAAAAAACAAGAAAAAAAAACAAAAAAAAAAAAAAGAAGCTAAATGTTGGCAAGTTAGAAAATTGACAAACTAAACGAAAATACAAACCAACACAAAAGCAAGAAAAAGCACACAAAAATTGGAGGATTGCCAACCAAGTTGCCAGTATTTTCCAGGCCTAAGCCTTATACCAAATCGAAAAGATTAGAGGATCGCAAATAATTGTAAACTGAAACATATATGCAAAAATAATTGTATAGGATCACGCCCCACAGGGCGTTTGAGTGTTTTTTCCTAATTTATAAGCTGTTAAAATCAAATTTTACCAAAAAATCAACTGTTGAACGAAAGCCAACGCTCAAACTGGAGGGAAGTTAGGTTCGAGGAGAGGATATAGGGCGAAGGATGATGCTAAAATGAAAACACGAAAATCTCGTTTTAGAGAAATACTCGATATCCAGTCGTTACTCTAAAACTGAACTAGTCGTTTGTATACTTGAGAGCGCAACATATACGGTTCTACTATATGTGTGTCGAAGAAGAAACGTGCAGAAATTACATGTCATAGCATAGGCTTAGGGGCGACATAAACATAAACAACATTTGCAGTGGGTTCGGTTCGGGCAACCGGCAACTATATCAAAGTTATCGAGAGCCAGAGAGTCCCCAAGAGAATTTGCAGTGTTATCGGTCGATTGTTGGCAACAGAAACTCCCCCGAAATCCATCGATCGAGTCACGTTACAAACACAATTAAAATTGATAAATAAAATTACGAGTATATACCAAAATATACTAATGTACTAGTTGTAAACATAGATGATCTTTTTTGGTGTAAATTTTAAATGATAAAATCAAGCGAACAAACTTTCCATGCAATAAAAACAAATACGAATGTTTCAAACTAAAAAATCTCGTTGAAATGCTAGAGTGCATGAACCAAAAAGAAAACATTTTTTTGTGAAGTTAAAATATATGTATAAAAGAAGAATACAAACAAAGGTATAATGGAAATAAAAACCAGATGAAATACACTAAATGTCTTTGTATTATTATTTGAACAAAAGGATGTATTGACACAAGGTATGTATAGTAAATGGGATAAGAATATAAACATTTATTGTTACATATTATACACCTTTAATATTAAAAATGTGAGTTTATAGCTCTTTTTTTTTTTAATAAAAGGGGCTTTCAATTGTCCTAACTAATTAATCAAGTCGAGCCCCTGTAAGTTTCAAAAGGTCAGCAGTGCAAATGCTTTTTTCTAATTTCTGGCTGAAAGCGGGGGCCGGGTTAAGTGAAAAAGTTGTCCAATGCATGCAGAATGCAGCCAAGCAGGAAATGGAATCTGGGCGGCGCTCTTGATCAGAGCGGGAAATTAATAAGATCGAAGGAGCTAACCACCCGCGTCCTGAAAATATAATGCTGTTAGCCTGCGGGCACGCACATCCTGCCATGCTAGCCAAGCTTGGCAACTAGTCAAAGGGCACACACGGCCAACAAGGAAACTCACTTAATTGTTACATAAAAAATTCCCTTCTGATGGGGGAAGCTAAGGCGGGTGGGTAATCGTTAATTAAATCACGTTGTGCCGGAAATGAAGTTATTGACAGGCATAAGTGCCACCTTGCAAAGGTCGCAGGGCGGGACGTGGTCTAATTGCCCGGCATATGTATCGCTTTCATGTTCCATTAAGGGTCGACGAGCCCACCGCTCGTCTGGCTGCAATTTCATGGGTAAACGCAACTTTTCAATTCGTTTTAATGTCGACTAGCAGTCCACCAGTCCAGCAGTCCAATATTTCAGCAGCCCGCAAATACAGAATGAGTGGCCACACACGTACGCACTCGGCACTGGCCACATTTGACCAATGCCCGTTGGCCTGGCCAAGTACGTGTTTCCGATTTTTCCCCAATCCCAGTTTCAGTCCCACCTTTTTTTGTTTTATTTTTGCCGAAAGGAGTTCGCCGAATTCTTGACAGCGACAGCGACATAGTGTCGGCCTCTGATGAGGGGAGAATCCCGCCGATTTGGAAGTAAAATAAAAGATTATACATTGATTAACGTTTTATACTATTTATTTTTAGCGACTCCGCGCTGCGATCAACTTGCGGTCGCTTTCTTGTTCTCAACTCTAATGAACTAGGCATAACAGTTCTCTCTCTGTCTCTCAGTTCGTTTACATTCTGTTATTCCTATGTTCTGTTTACATACGCTTATAAATGGAAATATTGTACCTAATTTCAACACCTCTGTGGTTTCGCCTGTGAGCAAATGGGTTTCGGAAATTTTAAAAACATTAAAAGAATGCTATAGCTATATCAGTTAACATAAAGCAAATGAGCTGAACGTATATTCATATCCATATTTCTCGCAGTTTACTTGTCAATGGAATTGTTTTAAACCCTACAAGCCAGTGCTCTTGTATCAATCCACACCATTTGCGAGAGTAAAGTCGGTCCCTAACTCCGAGAAACTGCCGCCTTAAGTTGGTTTAGCGAGAGCCTCAAATTCGCCATAGATTACAAGGAATTTAGCACGTCCTCGTGGGCGAGGACAGTTATCGATTGTCGGGCCCATAGACAAGTTTTCGAGTCGAGTTGACAGCAAAACCATTTATGCCTTTGTTGTCATCAGCTGCTGCTCGCATCTGCTTCGCCACTGCCTCCACCACTGCCACCGACTTCGGGCGAAACTGCGCATAAATATTTACGGGATTATCCGGACTGTTAGTACAAACATTGACGACGATTAAAGGGGATTGCCGGACACAAGGCGAAAGGCCTGGGTTAGTCCTAGGGATTCAACGGAGGATGCAGGTGCTGCACGCTGCCGCTGCACATCTTGAGGGGCAGAGTCAGTGCAATAAAACCATTTTCCCAACCCTAAATGCCGAGTTTTCATAAAATTCTCGGGGGCGATAATCAATCGATGAAAGCCGAATTCTGGTCGCCCATCACCGGACGACATTAAGTCCGGATTCCCGTCCAACTATTTATTAACAAACCCCCAATAACAACCGGGATAATAGCATTCGGTGACAGTTGCCGGGAAAAGATTTCATAAGTTTTTATGTCTTCATTTCGAGAATGTGGGAGTTGGTTTAGATGTGTGTACAGAATCAGAGCCGGAGACAGATGAAAGTGTCTCCATTTCGACCGGGAGGCACACAGAAAAACTAATGTGACCATAATATCACTTACTGCTCTTCGAATCGAATCATTTTTTTAATCCTGTTTGCAGATAAATGTTAATCATCAAATTCTACTGAAACAATGGAAATCTTTAATGAATACGTTTACAGAAGAAAAATTCAAAGGTATAAAGTCTATAAAGGTCTATAATAATAATTACCAATTAATGAATACTAATGACAGCACTTTAGTTACTATCGTTTAGTCGGCCGAGTCTCCTAAGTTTTAATCCTTTGTTTCTCATTTGTTTTTGTCAGTGCAAAGCTGCCCTTTTTTGGCCATCAGCAGTGCTGGGTTCGGTTGAGCTGCTGTAATAAATACAGACATTATGGACGGCATCCAACGTGGAGGCAGGGGCACAAACACGAGCTCGAACTATGACCAAGCCGTAAACCAGGGCACATTAATGCCACAGAATTCAGACATAAATGTGACACAAATGTCACACACACGTATATTGATTCCGGGCGGACTGCGCGGTGTGGCGATGAAGTTAAGCAAACCACTTACATCTCAAGTCAACTTAAGACCCAGTCGGGCCCTAAATTGAAAGGCCGTAGCCGAAAAACCAAAGCTGTAATCTAACACCGCCCGAAGGAGGAGGCGAAGAATATGACGCCCGCCACAAGCACATTGTCCGTGGTGTCCAGGAATCTCAGAGTGTTTGAGTGGCCACATTTGCGCGCCAGTAGCTTGAGGGGCTTGTTATTTTTAAAGACAGTCTGCAAAGTGCCGCACTGACTGGGTCATCTCGCAATTAGAATTTCAATTCCCGAATCCGAGAGCTGATTCTGAACGAGCCACGGACCTCCATGCAGTGAAACTAGCTTAGAGCCTTCCCTGAATAAATAAATGTAAGGGCTGAACTGATGTTGCCCTTGCCGGAGGACATATAATTTTCCCACTTATCGGCCAGGAAGTGCGTCGGAATCTCCGTCGAACCTCCCGGCAAGTTGACAGAACTTCTCCTCCAGCCCTCCTCGGAAGATCTATTCTTTTCAGCTTAGCAATAACTTTCTTAGCGGGGCCTTCTTATTTCGCTTTTTGTATTAATCACTTTATAAAAAACGCGCACAACATCATCAAGAGCGCCGTAGAGCCCTGGGAGAAGGGCTCTGAAAAGTAGTTGGGAAAAAGTCCAGGAAACGGCGCTAGGAAAATCGAATAAGGCGGAAGGGTGGGGAAATGCTTTAGCGGAAGATGGCAACGCTCGCCAACAATTAAGTCGCATTTGTAGTAAACTTTTGGATTACGAAAATATGTTAAGACTTTTGTTAAACTTGTCCGGTTGCTGGAAACTTTCCCCACACCAGTCCTCCTTTCCTCCTCGCCCTCATTCCTTATCCTTTAACCGGGTTGCTAATTTGTTAGCTTAGCAGTTGCAGCACCGCACCCTCCGTCGCCTTTTCACAGCCACTCTCTTCCTCCCTTGCCCCCCACAAAGTTTAGCATATGAATGCTGGCTCTTACTCACACGACGAATCGTGATAGTCTCTTTTTTGTTCCATGAAGGTGATTAGGGATATTTGACCAGGATAATTCCAGGAAGCTATTTGAAAATGGTTACGATAAAGTCTTTTGTAGTTTTCAGTCAGAACACCTGATTATAAGACTCGGGGGTCTGTGTTTTTAGTATATTTTTAACATAAAATAAATAAATATTATGTTAAAAAGTAAACTTAGTCAGCAGTATTAGGCAAAAGAACATACCTTCTATTACACAGTCTTTGGTTGAATCTAAAATTATTGTGGATATGATTTATGTGATGATTTAAAGTCACATTTATTTCTATGATTTTTCTTGCCGTGTACACACACTAGCCAGCAGACACGCAGGACACTGTGTCGACATTTATAACGTTTCTTGTGGCTGCCAGGGTCACGAATCCCTGCCCAACCCCGCTGCCCCTGGCTTCTATTTTAGCTTTATGCCAACTTTTCAATTGCATTTCAACTTTGTCTATTGTCCGCTCCCGGAATTCTGCCATCACCCATGGCCCATCGCCCTGCGACTTCCTTCCTGCTTCTCCCCCCAGCCCCATGCTCGATCCTTCTAATGTACTTTTCTTCGTTCTTTGCGTGTTTTTTTCTCTGCTTTTTATGATTATTAAAGCTCGCATGTGTATGTGTGTTAGGGAAAGTAGGGAAGGCGGGCGAAATCGGGCGGCTAAAGTGTTAGCCACTCACTGCTTATTTTCCTTTTATTGCCCGAAAGCAAATGCCATAAAATCCAACAGGGAGAGGCAAAGCGTTCCCCAACAATGTTGCTCGACTTCTGGGTTTTAAATTTGATATTTATTGCAAATTAGTTTATGTGCCAGGGCAATGGCTCTGACAGCATCATCGTCTTGCAGGCAAGCGTTTGACATGTGCAGTGGAGTGAAAGTACACTTCAAGCGCCAGTGGCGGGAAGGTCATTGCACCCATAATCTGCTCAATGGAAAACCGACCTCGGCGTCGAGATTCCCCAGGGAAAAATGTTTTATGATGCAAACAAATAGACCAACATTTCAATGAAAGTTAAACCGAATTAGTTCTGTACATATATGCTTTTAGTCTCCGTTGGATACTTTTATCCTATTTAAAGTAACCTCCACTTAATTGTTTAAATTAAACAAAAGCGGCATATAAATGTAATGCCGTTATTTCAGAAATTATAATAGCCTTAATTATTTTAGTCCTTGAAGTACACTGATTTTAATGCGCATAGAAGAACGTTGGCAATACTTTCTCTTCCGATTTTGCACGCCTTTGAATGGCCGCTCATCTGGCCGTCTATCTATTCTATCTGCAGTCTTATATTTCGCATAAACATTTCGCCAGCGTCCTCGTTCTGGACCATTACGCCACTCTAATGCTTTTGATTACATATTTTCGTATGAGTTATGGGTTAGACTTCAACATTTAACATATGCGCATATATAACAGAGCACACATGCCAGGGATAAAGGTGTATATATTTAAGCTGAGCCAGAATGGACGTCGTTTCACTGCTCTGGCTCGAAGTATAATGGGGCGTAATTAGAGGTGCGTCTGGCAAAATGACAGGACCGACCCCCGAGCACGATTAAGGACTCACATCACAGCGATAACAATGCGGTAAAGTTTCTATTTCGTCGAAAGCTTTTTTGCGATCGATCTGCTGGTTCGCATCGGATTTTACTTTCGAATTGATAGTTGTCCTTTAAACTCGCTTTGACCCCTCAACAAAAAATTTTTTGACGGGGAGATTAAATATTACCTGGCCCCGATTAGTGATGGAAAAGAATTAATTCACATTGCATACATACATAAAAAAAAGCCTAAAACTGTCACGTCCAACAATTACCAGAGGAAGGACCTTTATCTCGTGACCTATGTATTGCGCGAGATTCGTAGACTATCTATTGAATTTGGTCTATAGTTTAAGTTGGAGAATTATCAACTGGGCTACAAATCTTCTGGCCGGATAGCACCAGAGCAGTTCCAAAAAGCTACTAGAATAGCGTTCATTCCGGAAGCCGGGCACTCCCTACCTTAGGATTTTAGAGGAGCAACATGTCTATAAGAAAGGAAGATCCGCCGAGACACTATGAAAAAAATGCATTGTCATAAAGTGGAGCTTTTATCTATCAAATGTTCGCATCCAGAAGGGTGACGTCCTCATGGGGAGAATGGACAATTGTAGGGCATGTCAGCATAGCACTCCACAAGGCGGAGTCCTCCCTCTTCTTCTATGGAACATCAACAAGAAGGCATGTGTTATCGAAGGAGGAGATTCAAAGCGTATGTGAACGACGGGATAATTCCCTTAAGACTATCCTAACCTACCAGGCCTGGAAATTACGAGCCTCGACCACTATTAATTCGTAGGGCTTGTTTTTTCCTGTCTTATAGTTATAATCTGGTTGTTGCTGTCTGGAAGTTTATTAACCTTCTTCTGTTTAAAAGTTCAGAGAATAGAATATTAAAATGCATATCATATTCATAGAAAGCTTTCTCTCTTCCAAGTAAACGGACGTGTTTTTTTCCTGAGCAGTCGTTTTGTGTTCATTTTTGCATTAAAACAACCGGGGTTTTACTTAAATCTTCTATTTTGCGTCTAATAAAGTTCCCTTGCAGCTGCTCCCCTGCAGCTTTCTGTTTTGTGTATTTAATTGTTATTATATTCACACATAAGTTGTGCTGCCGGTGCACAGTGGTCGGTCTTGTATGGAGCGGGCGGCCAAAAATACTTCTAGTGGAGATATAACTATGCAATTTTTACAGTAAATCTAGAAAAATATATTAAATATATTGTGTTAAAACAAGTAAGAAAGCTACAGTCGTTCGTGAACGACTGTTATATACCATGTACCAAAATATATCGCCGCTTTTGCCTTTCGCGACTTTTGCCTATTAGAGAAATGTAAACGAACTCGCTCTTTGCAAAACCGCCACCATTTCATGCACTTGCGTGTGCAAAACAGAGATAGAGATAACCCCTCTCTCTTTTCTGCGCACGGGATTTAGTTTCTTGTGCTCATCAGTTTTGTTGTTGTTTTTTGCTCCTGTTGCTAGCTGTCAAATAGATAACACACTGATAAGTAAACAACTTTTGTGTTTTTCACCCGATATTCTACATATGCATGCCTATGCACAAAAAGAAATATCTATGGTAATATTTGTGGCTGCAAAACGTTTTTATTGATTTGCGGGGGAGTGGGAGGGAAATTTTTAAATCTGAAACAAACTTGAACTGCTTGCAAAACATTCCGACCTACATACCGAATTTGGTGGCTCTAGCTCTTATAGTTGCTGAGATCTAGGCGTTCATACAGACGGACAGACGGACAGACAGACATGGCTATATCGACTTGGCTGTTGATGCTGATCAAGAATATATATACTTTAAGGGGGTCGGTAATGCTTCCTTCGGCCTATTAGATACATTTGCACAAAATTAATATTCCTTTGTACCTACGGTGCATGGTATAAAAAGACAAACCGAACGACTATATCATATAGTTGCCATAGCACATTGGGCAAAATGACCAAATTTTTGGAAAAAACTAATAATTGACGATTTTGGGCACGCCTCTCTTTTCGCCCAAATAAGGCAACATGGCGTATACGTAATTGTAAAGTCAGTAAATTGCAGAGAAGCCTCTATTGACAACAAATTTGTGTAATTAAGAAATAATATGACACAATATAATATTTTTTTCAAGTTATAAACATATTTATTAATATTAGATATGTAATTATAAATTAAAATTAAATTTAGAAACTTTCGTTAGAGCACAAAAGCACCTGCAAACACATTAAATTTTTGCAAAAATTCGCGAAAAAACGCAAAAATGCGCAAATGATAATCATACTCTCTAAAACTGTATAATTTTTTTTTGAAACGCAACATATTTACTGGCGCCGTGTAAGTTCTATTCCATAAAAGACGAGCAGGTTTAGTTATGAACATAAAAACGGTCAACAACACAAGACACACATAAAGCAATTAACATATAATAAACAATTTTAACATACAATTTATATTAAACATACCTGGATCTTGATTTTATATTAAAAATAATAATTATAAGACTTTATTTCCAATAGTTACAGACGTTTAAACTTTTCGAAATTTCTAATTGTTCCACATGTAAACTAAAGCGCTGAACACATGTTTGACTTTGACGCCCTGGTACAAAACCAGGGTTGCCACTATACAACTTTAATTTATCTCATAAATGATCTTAGAGTATCTACTTACAAAATACAAAATCAAAACACGAAAAGCTTTCCATGAAAATGTTGAGTTTTTTCCAAAAAATCGGGCATTTTGCCCAATGTGCATAGGAACGATCAAAAATTTTTGAAGAAAAAAATTAAAACTTAACCAGTTAACATATTTTCATATAATTTAAGATATAGCCATTTTGTATTATTCTAGAATTTCGGTGTTAATTTTATCAAGATCAGACTACTATATCATAAAACTGTCATAGGAACGATCAAAAATTTTTGAAAGAAAAAATTACAACGTAGTCAATTTTCAACATATTTTCATAAAATTTGAGATTTGGCCATTTTGTATTATTCTAGAATTTCGGTTTTAATTTGATCAAGATCGGACTACTATAACATATTATCTTGTATGGAGCGGGCTACCAAATAATGCTCGAAATACCGCGAGTCGCTGTTGTTCTTTTTATTTTTGCGGAAAAGCTTGCAAAAACTTGCAGCTAAAATTTACACCAAATAATCTATAAATATCGTTTAATATTTTAATATAAGTTTGATCATTAACTCGGCTTAACTAAACAACTAAAAGTCTAAGTGAACTTTTAGTTTACATATACATTTTTACTTAAATTGGACACACTTTACATTAATTCTTAAAAATAAACCTAACATGTTGAGTTCATGAATATAATTAAAAAAAGTAGTTAATACCTTGCTTTAAAATATTAAAGACCTTCATTGTTCTCTTAATCTTTTTAAAATTAGTTTTTTAATTTTTCGTTTGAATGCCGCTCACACTGCAATGCAATGCAAAACCAATAACAGTTTGTTGCTCTATGTTTAAGAGTTATTCTTGAAAAGGATAGCTGGAGCAAACCAAAAATAAAGGCAGAGTATTATTAAATTATAATAATTATAATTATCTTTAGTGATGAGGCTGCCACCAACAATTCCTGGAAGGGGACTACCGCCAAAAAATGCATTATGTATGACAATAACCACAATACTTCGAGGTAATTATTACATTTCAAATGGTTTTATTAATCAAATTAAATATTAACTGCTTTTATTTCCTTTAGGAGCCTTCAATCAAAAATATGCGGGGGATGAAAAGCAGTTTTCAACAATATGCAGCAATTGGTTTCAGACTGCAACTGACAGAATTAAATATAATAAAAATGTGTATTTTTTAAGAATAATTTATAAAAGACTATTTATAAAACAATTATGTTTAATGTTTGATTTATGTATGAATCCATCATTCTATGTTTAATTTTTTAAGTATAATTTATAAGCGAGCAGGTCTAAAAGCAATAGAAAACAAATTAAATGTTAAACTGACGAACTATGTTTACTATAGTGTTTATGAATTCATCGCGTTATGTTCACATTACTATTAAGGTAAAACATAAAATATTATAAATGAACGAATATACAAATTAATATTTCTTCACATAAAAGGATCTTTTTGGAGCGATTTCAGTTCCTGAAAAACACACATTAAATAATCTTATTGGAGCGATTTAGGTGCCTGAAAACGGACATAAAAGAATCTTTTTTGAGCATTTTAAGTCCCAGAAAAGGCAACTTTTTTGTGTGTTTTCAGAGGGTTTCCACTGCTTCATTCGGAGTGTGAAAGCACATATTTCACAGTCAGAAAAGACTAATATCGGACTCTAAAAAGTGCCCTCATTATGATCCTGGATTTTCAAGAAGAAAACGATATTTTTTGACTCTTTTCTGCACATTTTATGTATCAGAAAACCCTCCGAAAACGCTCATTTTGCATGCTGGGATAAGACATAGCAAAAGTTCGTGGGCAAAAAAGCTAAACCCAACATGCAGGCATGAAAAACTTACTCGCCAAAATACGCGAAATTACGCAATAAAATTAACATAAGCAAATTTCATAAAATCAACGGGACCCAAACTCACACAGACGGGACCTCAAGGATATGTGGGCTCGGGCCTGTGTGAACAATATAATTATGTTGATTAATTTATGTTCAATTAACTGCGCGCCACGTATTTATAGATATAAATAACACATTCGTTTTAATGCCGACTTCCATTCGAGTCGCCTGTGGATTTGAGTTTGACTTAATATTTTTATTTCGAATCGAAATACGCGAATAGCCCTTGATTGATGCTCCGTGTTGCAGAAAGTAATAGGGTGGCCGCCCACTTAATGGCCATGGGACTGGCGAAGGGGATGTCCCCAATCCCGAAGGGAAGCCCAGAAAATATCGGACCAAATCTCATTAACCTTTAGTGTCTGTATACTGAACGTGTGTTGAGCATTTTAGATATTCTTAAAATAAAAATGAGTGTGTCTACGGACACGCGTTAGGAACGAATTTCCTTACGCTTGTGTACTGTTATGAAACCTAGCAAGATGGAGATCAATAAGAGAAAAGGAGGTAAATAAAGGAGAACTACAAAACTGATTTTACTCATTCATTCTGAGTGTATTAATTTAATCAATTTATTCAATCATAGTAACTAAAGTAATATACAAAGGTTAGAGATACGATTTTGTCCAAGTATCTCGAAAAAACTGCATCAATAGTGGTATGAAATTTTGTTGTTGGTATTGTCGCATCGTTATTAATGATTAAATTAAATTCTTCAAGAAGGAATTTTGTTAATGGCTCTGATTTTTTTTTATCACGAAAGGTAATGTTAAAATCTCCTACGAAAATTAGGGGAAGTTCGTGCAAATTTTTATTATATCTCTGAAGAAGCCGAGAACCTTCTGTAGTATATTCTAACAGTGCTGTGTGAATGAACTCTTGAATATCAAAAATTTTCTGATTCGGTGAAACGTAGATTACTGCCAAGACCACAGTGATACCATTTTCCATTACACATCGAGCTGCACATAGGTCCGCAACAGTTGTTCGTCGACAAAAGAAATCCTGAATGTTGTTGGGCATCACATCCATGTCCTGCGTTACACGATTTGTTACATCATTCAAATTTTGGTATATTGCTACACCCCCTGCACGAACAGTATCACGTTTGAACTGGACGATGCACTTAAAGTGTGGTATATGACATTCCTGATCATTAGCCAACCACGTTTCGGACAGCAATAAAACTTTGCTCTTCAGAATAACACTGTCATTTAAATCGCCGTAATGATTTTTTAAACTTTGTACATTGAAAGTAAACAACGAGACACCTTTTTTATTGCTCATGAGATCCATGATAACTTGCTCTCTATTTTTCAGTGTATTCAACGACAGCCTCCTGAATTCTGCCACTAACGAAGAAGTTGTCGTTGCTTGTCAACGATTATGATGAAATATGAATTTTTCTGGATCATCATAACAATGAATAAACCTTCGATGCTAGTTACGCGGGAGAGTGCAACATAAACGAGCTCCTGTCGATGAGTTCTGTCGTACTCATAGACAATTTTATCGTACGTCCCTCCCTGTGATTTATGAATGGTTAAAGCAGAAGCCGAAATTATTGGGATGTATTTTCGTTTGACACTGACTTTCTTGTCCATTGTCAAAGTTATGGTTGATGTTCTCAATTCAATGTTCACAGCACGAGCAAGAACGATAGAATACAAAATTGCGCAAACACGAAGCGAAAAATTTTTCGTTCTGCGCATCTACGTCACAGAGTACTGGTACTCAATGAAATTGTTGTTGTTAGAAGGCAATTTTTGACGTCATTTTGACGTTACAAAGTACTATTTTGTCGTCGCTGGAATAACGGACCTACGCATTGCGCGATCTTGTAATCTATCGTTCTTGCAGCAAGAGGACTAACTCTGTTTTCTACATTAGTTGGCATCTCTTTTATGCAACCTGTTATCGATATCGTTCGAAATCTTAATATCGAAACACTTGTCCAAAATTTACTTGCCTAAAAATGCCTTAGAATGCAAAAACAAAACGATAAACAAACAATTTTTCATTCGGATGTTTTTGTGAGTCACTTTATGCCTTCTTTTTATATTTGTGGCGCGAATTGTTTTTATTTACTTGTAACTCTTACATCTCTATGAATACCCGTCGTTGTAGTTTTAGCGCATGCTCTCTCCCTCTCTCAGTTTACCCCACCTCTCCACCTTTGTCGCTCTCTCTCACTCTCTTTCTCTCTTTTGAGGTGTGGTGGAGGGGGAAGCGTTAAACCGTGTTACGTTACGGTTTTCTCCGGCTAGCCCCCTGCGGCGCATCGTGCGACAAGGAACTTCGTTCCAAAAAAAAATTAAAATTAGATGCGACTGTCATATAGAGTGTTTATTCCAAACAAGATAAAAAGTAAACATTTCTGACCGACAGAAAAATCTGTAGCGATATAATCCTTAAAAGGTCGGAAACGACAATGCAAACTTAATACACTTAAAGGGTTTAAATACCACCCCATCTTGACCACGATCAGCGTACAGCGAAAGCCATTGCACATTGGCCAAAATGCCCTCAAATTTTGCATAAACCCATTTTTTTGTTGTTTTTAAACCACAAAATTTTATGTGTTTTCTAATTATGAATACTCCAGATAAAATGAAACTATTTTTTAAAAAATGTTAAAGCGCGCGGTTTAAAATTGGCGCGCTAACAAAGTCAGCTGATTAAATGCAAGCTTAACTGATCGGAGTGCAACCGTGAAAATTGATTCATTTCAAGAGATAATTGTGGCTGTTCTGTTAAAGTTAAAACAATTTGCAAATATGGAAAAGAATGGTAGAGGTATTTATATTAAATGGTTTATTTTAGTTTTTATATGTTCTGTGTCTTTTGTCGTCTATTGTCCAATGTTGTTGATGTGTTTTTGCAGCTAAAATCTAACATATTTGATTGTCTTCCGTGGAGTATAACTTATTTGGTCCTCGTGGGTCCTCGATACTAAAACTGTTATGTTTTGCGTAGAAGTGTATAGATTACGGTGTTAATAATATCTTTTGCCCCTTTTTGCTCCTTTTCGAAAAAAATGACATTAAAAATTGGCAAAGTTATCATTTTTTTCTCGAAATTTACGATTGTTCCTATGGCAGCTAAATGATATAGTAGTCCGATCAGATTGATTTTAATTTATTATTTTACAATAATAATAAAACAATGTTGTGCCATGTTTCAAGAGTCTAGCTCAACTAGAAATAGTTTTGGTGGCTATCCCATACAAAACGACGCACACACGGCTACGGTAATATGGGCGGATAGACTAAAGGCGTGGTTATATTAAAACAAAAAAACCGAAATTCTGTAATAATAATTTAAATATTTGTGCCAAATTTTAATGCTTTACCTTTAAAATTGAAGTTTATGCTAAAATTTCGGGTATTTTGCCCAATGTGCATTGTTAAAAATAGTTGAATTACGCCGATAATTTTAATTCAAATTTCTTAACAGTGGTGGAGTTTTACTGACAACTCCTCGGAGAACAGAGCATGAACTTCCTGGAAATACATGACATTTCGGACGAATGCATGCAGGTCGAACTTGAGTGTCCCCTTTCTTGATTCACAACCCCCTCGAAATGACTCAAATCAATCAATTATAATTCTTTTTTGAAGTTCACGCGACTTAAAGCAGTTCTGTCCCGAGGTGTGTATGTGTGAATATTATTGAAATTATTTAATAACATGAACACGCAAACGACAAATAAAAAGCAAAAACACAAGCGGCAGGACGACCCTTGGCGGCTACAAAAACAACTTTCCGAAAACGTGACACACCTACATATGAATATTTCATATGCCATCCGGAAGGGTGTTGCTTGCTACATACAGCATACATATATACATATTTTTGGACACCGCACACACCACACACCCCAAACCACACACCACACACCGTACATACACACATCGTTGCAACAAAAAGCAAACAATTTCACTTAGTTGGGGCTAATAAATGTCAACGATAATGTTGGACATTATTTTTTCTGTTCCTTTTTTCCCTGCTCCGCCTGCTGCTCCTTCACCTTTATCCACACACACACGCACTGGTTTAAGAGGAAAGGATTCCCAATTTACAGGGTACTCCGACGGATACATAGTCAGGTGTATTGAGCCTTTCATTTGGCAACATGGAAAATAAGCGATACTACCAAGTAAACTCCCACAGGATTCGCACTTACAAGAAAACTATACATTTACATTCATTCTAGATCAAAGATATTTAGGGGAAAAAATGCCTAGAATTCCCCAAGGATCACCAATCGCGTTCAAAAATGGGTATCATGCTCCAGTATGGGAGGTACTCGGAGGTAAAATCAACCACTGCCTGGCGACCTTGTCATAGTTTCGGCTCTATTGCGTCCTGTCAACATTCCCTCTTGGCAAGGGGTTTTCCCTCGAAGATTGCGCCTTCCGCCCCATCTCCAAAAACGAAAGGGCTGCGAAAACGGGTCCAGGCTGGGGGTTTGGACGCCGCTCTAATTAAATTAATTACAGTTGTCAGAAGCAGGCGCAGATAACACACATGGAACATGGCGGGTTGCAATAAACTTATGCTGGCACGTCGTCAAAATCCAAGGCGCCCTTGCCAGGATCAATGTGAAGTATCCTCGCCGCCTAGTTTATGACAGGCATGGACATGGGCGTGGGCGAGGGCATCGGGATGGGATTTTTGGGCAATGACAGTGGCAAGCAGCAGGCCAAGTCAGTTGGCTTAGCTGGAAAACTCATCAATCTAATCCCCAGTTATTTCCGTGACATTTTCTTTGTTAACCCCAGGACAACAACGACGACGAGAACGACAACATGCCTCTTAAAGGCGCAAAGTAGGGTGGTGGAATAGACGACAATTTCATTTGCATTTTGGTTTACGTCTTAGTCTCTCCCCCGTCCTTCGACAACGTTTTCGAGTTTATGTACCACCTTGTAATCCCATAAAAAATATGTCCACTCCGCGGCCAACTTGCATACCCTTGCCTTCGGCAGATAGTGGAAAGGAAAATCGATTCCACACACCTTGGCAGTAGTTTTGGGGCGTGTTGGGACCTGCACTCGGCTCAATTGTTATGACGCAGAAGCGCTGACGGTCTCTGTTGTAGTGGCGACAGAAGAGCCGTGAAATACATTTCGGCCAAGAAGCATGCTACAGATCATAATACCTATAACCCAAATTTGAAGCGTGTGGGATAACATAAAGGTATTTCGGCCTAAAAGCAGGCAACCTTTTTCACGAATTTTAAGCCGAGCTTTTAATGCAGGTGCCTAAAATTCGTGAGCTGCATCTTTATTGTATTTTTTTTGCCAAAACAGAATTTTGGGCAAATATAACAGAGAGCTCATAGCTGCGTTAGGGAATAGCTAGAAAGCTCTCATTCCAATTAGGAAATTTTCGCTGCTGCTTAGCCTGAACCTAAGTCGCTTGTCCGGTTCCGGCAAAATTTCTTTTCAAATCGAGATCCGTCGGAGTGCACAAGCAGAGGAGTTGCTTCCCGAAGCCAAATTTTCTTTATAAGTGCCAAGTCCACGCGGACAAGACTCTGAAATCTGATCGGAAAAGATTTAGCCAAAGCTTGTGCAAATTCAAGTGAGTAGAGTCAAGCTGCCTGTGTCTCTGTACAGTGCATAACCCTTTCATTGTCCAGGTCACGGAAACAAGTGTCTGCGAAAATAGCAGGTCGACCGGCTGGTGTCGGCCAGACGAAGTGCGAGAGGTTAGACCTGAGAGGCCCTCTACGTTTTCTGTGGAATCGATCAATCAGTGGGTAAATATTTTTTGTGAAAAGAGCGTTTCGCTTATTGGGTGCTTACTGTGGCAAATTTTTAAATCGACAGATTGAACCCAGTAAGCCGAAATCGAGTTCCGGTCCCGAGGAGCACCCCCTAAGCGGGGCATGACGGGCTAGGAAGCAAGCAGAAGGATGTACGTTTAATTCCTCGTGCAGTGAAATCGGCGATCAGCGCGGCTGCGCAACATTCTTCAGTGGCCGGCCTGCATAGCCAGTTGCGGATGGGTTTTTTTTTTGGAGTTTGCCAGCGATCGGCGGCTGAACTCATTTGACCCCGACTTGACCTTCGTGCCCTTTCGGCCTTAACCTATATTCGGTGGTGAAGTTAATTAGTCCCGATTCGTGGCCATAGGCAACGTCCGTCGTCCGACAGCTATAAAGGCGTGAACAAAATTTGTGAATAAAATGCGAGAATTAATTTAAATTTCGACGATTACAAGCTGAGGAGCCTCACTCCTAGTTTTTCCAACGGCCTAACCTACTCGGCGTTGCGTAACTCTTACGTAACCTTTTACGATTTTTGATGAACATTTTTGCTGAAGCTGAAAGCCAAGAATAATGAGAGGATGTTTTGAAAATATGATCCTACTTCCTAAATATTTAAGAATTCCCAATTAAGTTTAAGTAAAATTTTAATTTTCTCCTGCTCGAGGTAAAGAATAGGGTAAAAGAAAATGTCTCTTTTCGCTTTTGTTTATCCCAAGAACTGCAATTAATTTTCAGCCACCATCGAGGGAGATCGATCTTTCGCCGACGGACATAATGTGTGAGTGTTGATAAAAATCATATTTTGTATATCTTTGGGAAAACAAACGAAAGCTTAAAGAAATTAAATTAATTCTACCCTATGCCCAAAAGTTAAACAAGAAATAATATCACAAGAGATTAAATTAATAAACCATCGCTGCATAAAATTAAACTTAACTTAATGGAATTTATGAATTAGAACGACATGAAGTCAAGAAACTGAACCAATCAAAGATAAATTAAATTTTAAAAAGCTATCCAAGATTAAAGCAAACTAAAGTAATTCTCTACAATTAAACATATTAATTTATAATTCTATAATTATTATTAAAATGATATATGTATGTATGATCTAGTTCTCTTTCTATCGCAAGACCAATGAATTTAAACGTAATGTTAGCCTTAATCAGTACATTTATATTAAACTTTATTATCTAATAAAAACATGAATCTTTAAATCCCTGTGTTTTTACCGACTCGAAAGATGACTCCACGGTCGTAAGAATCGAAAGGGATCACCAGAGCCATGCTCTAGCGGCAGGTGATCGTAGGTAGGGCGGGCGATATGCGAGCACAACAACATCTGTGTCTCTGCAAAGAATTTAGTTTTCTCTCTGTCCATCTGTCTATTCTCTGAACTTCCGCTTTTCTTTCTAACTTTTCTCTCTTCAATGAATTTTGCTTATCATTTCTTCCGGTTTAGTTCTAGCTATTTTTTTTGTCGCAGCACGCTCAATTTCTTGACTTGTTGATAATAAAGTGTAGTCCGTGTCCGAGATCTGGGTAAGCAAGACCACCACCCCCAAAGCCGACGAGCTAGAGCCGGAAATATACAGCGTGCCTCAGCAGCTCAGATCCTCCAAATGCAGACGAACTTACGCGTTACACACTACACTGTATACTTACAAAATAATCTCTAAGAGTAAGCAAGGCCAACTTTTTCACAAATCCTGAGAACCCCCTAACAGTGGCACTTATAAATGATATTTCCCTTGGGTTTCCAAAAGCCAAAGTAAGTTTCAAATTAATTAAATTCTTTTAATTGCACTAGTCATAATACATATGGGCTATACTCTAGAAAGAAGAACCGCGACCAAAAACAAAAAAATTTTCTAAAATGATTATTTTAAATATAGTTAAAGCCTCTATCAGATCCTAAAACAAGTTTCAAAATATTTGAATGCAAACTCGAGCAGGAACGATTTTTCATTATTTTGATAAAAAACAAGTAAGAAAGCTACAGTCGTTCGTGAACGACTGTTATATACCATGTACCAAAATATATC
>VNJV01004104.1:0-24158 GCA_008042635.1 Drosophila nikananu | reverse complement strand
AGCGGGAAAATTTCGCGAAGGGAGTGCGTCCTCTGACTAAAGTGCGGAAATTTAACAGCACTTAGCTGGCGGAAATGTCCAGGGGGAAAGGTGTGGCAGGAAAACGGAGGAGAATAGGGTTGATTTTAATTAGGAGTTGGGTCCTGGAATTTTTCTTCTAGCATTTACATTTTTAAGACAAGTTGATTTCTTGATTCCTAAGTCTTAAGAGAACTACAAAATCTTTTGAAAACCAAAAAGTAAAAACAATTTTCTCTTTATAATTCGAAAAATAACAAAAGCACAGTTGTAAATAATTATTTTTCTCTGAAGACTAGAAATAATTTAAACATTTAAGAGCTTGTATTTATATTGGCACGATGAATAAGGCTTACATATTTATTTTCATTCTGAACAATTCAAAAACAACTCAAAAATGAAGATTCTCATCTAGAGAAATCCCGAGAAACCTTTGTTTTTGGATAATTCTTGTTGGTATCCCAAGAACTTCTATTTTCTTTGGCACAAGGAGGCATGTGAAGGATTGCGTCATTTCATTATAATTTGCATTATAAATTCCAAATCCCACACAATTTGAATTGCAAATATGCGCCATCAATCTTGCTGCCGCTGAATAGTGTGAAATTAATTCAAATTAATCGCAATCATTGCTCATCTTTGCGTCTGTCAAGTGACGTAGCCAGTGTGTTTGTCTTCCGCTTAATCACCCATCCTTTTGCCCAAAATGGCCGTCTATTTATAACTGTAATGCCACTTCCTTCCAAATGCCATTAAATGGCTGGCGGGGCGAAGTGCAAACAAGGCCTTCGCCTTCATTCTTTTGCCATTTTGGGTCTGACAAGCGTATTTATTTTGATAATTCTTCGGTTTTGATAGTCGGTATTTATTTATGCTACCCGAACGCGTGCACAATGCGCGCCTCCGTTCCGTTTCGTTCGAATCAAGAGGAACGCAAACAAAAACATCAGTGTCGTAAAACAATACATGAACGGGCGAAATTAGTTGTTTTAATGATTCGAACATGCAATTCTATGGTTCGGTTGCGATTATATTGTTGAACCAAGAACGTAATTAGCAATTAGGCCGCTCTATTCGGCTGCATAGGGGACAGACTGGTTCGAGCAAGTGAGAATTGGTATGTCATCCAATTAACAAATTGTGGCACTTGGCAGCCGACGGCATTGATTGTCCGAAACACTGTCAGAGGCATCATCTTCAAGGGAAGCCAACCGAAAGGGTCTTTATAATATATATTTAGAAATTCTTCATTATCTTAGCCATCTGCCGTTTGTGATTGAGGGGAACGTAAAAGGTTGGTATAAAAATAGCTGCATCAATTTAATGTTTTTATAATTTGTAGAAGAGAATTTTGACAATTATCTGTTTTAAATGATTAAAATACATAACATAATTTATCTAACATGTGTGTATTAAATGAAAACAATTTTGCCTTGCTTTAAATTTTGCATATGAAAGTGCAATTTTATATTGCTATCAAATTATGATTTATTCTATTTCCCATAGCTGAAAATATTTCATCTGAAATGCATGGGAAAGGCGTTTTTGACAAAACTTTGTGGTTTTAAATAACTATTTTATAACTATAGACACTTTTAAACTCTTTATAAAAAGAATAATACGAATTTTAGCCAAACAAATTCTTAATTGTTTATTTTTGGTACATTGTTAATTTGAAAGCAAATAAAGCTTTCAGGGTAAAATAAACTCTTGCAAAGAACACCCATTCTTCTTTATGTTTTATGTCATAATTCTTTCAGAGATTATACGAAAGCCATTCTGAGCTTCGCATGTCCTTGTTTTGTCATAATTTTCAATTTGTTTTTTCACAATATTGTTGCATACGTCCCGGCGATGGCGATGGCGAATGCGACGGCAATGGCGGCGAATGCATGAGATTTCCACGGAGGGAGATTTATGAATGAGCATAAATTAGGGGAGACTCGTAAATGTTGGCACGCAGCCCTAGATGCCATTGCCAGTGTCTGGTGGCCATTCCCATTCGCCTTCCCTGTCCCAGTCCCAGTCCCATTCCCTCTCTGCTGTTCATTATTTCCCCGCATCGTGCTTAATTTTGCGTATGAATAAGCAAAGTCAAGGACACACAACGATGTCGACGATGCCATTTCAGTGTCAACTCCTGCGGCTGCCATTGGGCATATGAATGAGGATGGGTCTGGGCCCCGTTTGCGATCTTGGCCCTCTTGAACCTCTTAATTGAAAGCGGCTGCTTCGGAAAAATTATCACAAAAAGGTTTACACGCAGCCCAAGGCCCGGGGAAAAAAGGCTGCTATTTGACACGCTTCCCAGCTGTCAGCGGGTTGAATATAAATGCCAAAAACATTTTTTCCGCCGCTGCTCTTTTTTCCTCCTCGACGTCTAAAACCAATTTTCCACCTCTCTGGAAAGTCCTCGCAAATTGGGGATTTTTTTCCTAGTTTGAAAATCTGTGATGAGTTTTGTCATTGGGTGTGTGGATTTTGTCAGCTTACGCTAGTTTAGGCCAGATTTAAAAAGCTGTTACCATAAATTAAAAAATTTGAATATTATGATTGGAAATTGGAGTGCAAAGCCAAGTTTGACGAGGCATTTATAAACGATTTTTTGGTCAATTTAAAAATATAAGTAAATAAGAATCCCTGTTAGTGCGAGGGAATGCTGGACATTATGTAATTGTGGCGTTTAAAAGTATAGTTAGATTTGAAGAAAAGTTAAACTGTGTTTAATTTTAAACATTTCATATTCTGACAAATTTTGATTTGATTTGATTTGAAAAGATCAATATAAACAGTTCTTTATATTTTTTTCATTTAAAAAATAATATGTTCAACATGAAGTTCCAGAAATTAAAAGTATTTGCCTAAAAATAATTAAAACCAGTAATAAATTCGTTATAAAACTTAAAAATATTCTAACTTCGAACAAAGAAAATTGATTTTTTAAACTTAAAAGAAATTTCTTTCAAAATATTTTCCATTTACTATATCAACACATCCCATTGAATTCAAAAATAACTTTTCAAAATCCTTGAAAGCCCTCAATCCGTTCCAAATTTTAGAAAAATTGTTCTCAAATATAGTTTGGTGATATTTACATTTTTAATGCTGGATTTTGGAAATTATGACTTTCCCAAAAACCTAATGTTCACTTTGGTCGACCGTTTTTTAAAGGTGGTTTTTCGATATTTCAAAAACTTTTTCTGAGAACGCACGCGACGATTTCGGCTGGAGGATATTACACGGAAGATTTCTATTTTGAAGAACCGTAAGCGCCTAGAATCCTTTGCAGACTGCTTCGACTGCGGCCAGGTCTTTTGCTTTTATCAAAACGGAAAACTCAACACGGCAGGAATTGGGAAAACGAGAGAAAATGGCCAAAGCGAGAGCGAGAGCGAATTTTACCCGGGGCCAAAGCGAGCGTAGGCGCTGGATGTTGCTGCCACACTTGCAACATGCTGCTGGCAACAAACTGTTGAATTTGGTTTTTTTGTTTTCCTTTTCCCTCTGTTTTTGACTGCCCGCCTGTTTTTCCTGTGCTTTTCCTGCGTGCGGTTTTCCAGATTCCTTTCATGGCTAAAGCAGAAATTCGGCTTTGTCTTTGTGATGCGAAAAATACTTAGAAAATTCGATTCTTTTTTCTAGAGGCAGTTACCTCTATGTGTGTGTGTGTGTGTGTGTGCTGGGAATCATAAATATACATATGGAAATGATTTCCGGCTATGCTGAAATCGTTGTATGTTTTCCCAGCCACCTTGTGGGTGGGTTGGTGGCTCTTTCGGGGCTCTCTAATTGTAGTTCCCCCAGGGCCTTTTGACTTTCAATGTTTTATCTGCATGCCATATTATAATTCACTAGAAACGAGCTTCCTACGGCCGCCCTTCGGGGCTTTTCCTTTGGATAGGTGTAGGTAGGTGGGTGTAGGGTGGGTTATCCTCTCCCTCCCCCTCTCTACTCTACGCTGTGTGTGTGATGTCAAGTGTTACTCATGCATGGCCGCCGAGCTTTTCCCCGTTTCGCCTTCTTCTTCGCTGCTTTTCCCGCCTTCCATTCGCTCGCGTGCGGCTCATTCATTATTCATTTTTTTGTTTTTTTTGTTTTCACTTTTACTTTGTGCCTTTTCTTCGTGTCCTATTATACACATGTATGTTTTGTGCGGGCCACAATTGTGCAAGGATTTATGCCTAAACCTTTAAAGTTAATTGTTATGACTTTCGGGCACCAAGGGGAAAAAGGTTTTCCATTTTTTTCTGTCTTCTTTTTGACCAGTGAAAACTAAAAGTGTTTATTAATCATACGCCCCATGTACGCCATTGTTTCTGTGCTTCCGTCTCTAATCTTAGGGTCGCATCAAAGGTACAGGGACACGACTGGGTCCATTATGCAATTGCTACTTAATCCCGAGAGGGGGAACTAGGGAGTAACAACTTTGCAGCCTAATTTGAAAGGCAAAACTCAAGGTAAAGTTTAAAGCAGGCGGAGATTTCATACGAAATATGTGTCTGCAGTGCCAGGAATTTAAAGCTGGCTAGGAGACTTACAATTTAAATTCACTTGTTGAGTGCCTGAAAGAGCCTTTATGTATTAAAGTAAAGAACCTTTGTGTAGTAAAGAAACTTACATTAAACAGCTTAATTTATAGAGATTTCAAATGTCTGCCTAGGTTTTGTTAAAGTTTACTTGTTGCTTTCTGGGAACAGCTACCTTATTCGTATTACCAAGAATTTTTCTGGCTTAAAAACAACTTGACTCCCACATTCTCCCCTCAATCTCCCTCTTGCGGGTAAATTACCCAGGACTGTTAGTCAAGAGCACGAGAACAATCTGTGAAACCGCGACAGCTATCACATTAGCGATCTCTGTGAAATCCCAGCCAGCATTAGCAACTCGGCTCATGGAGGAGAGCCATAAATTTCCGTTACTAATGCCGCCGCTTATCACTCAACCGACAAAGTCAGAGCAGCTTTTTGTTTTTTGCGCTTTCACAGGGCCGAAAACACACAAAGACACACACACAGGGCTTTCATATAAACAAAGGAAACCATGTGTTTGTGTTTTTTGTTCAATTAAAATAATTAAATACCAAATAAATGTGCGCAGACAGTGGCAGCCCCAACAAAAAAAGGCGCAAAAATAGATTTTTAAATAAGTGCCCCAAGCATGTGCACAAGTTAATTTTTTTGTTTTTGCTGCTCTGTTTTCCAAGTACCCGTATCTTTTGTTTATATTGCCTAATTGAAAGTATTTTTCTGGTTCACAGATTTCTTCTTATATTTTTCGCCTTCTTGTTTTTATTATAACAACTTTTTGTTCGATTTCCACCTAAAAACAAAGGGAGGAGAGCAAGTTTTCAATATATGGAAAGTGTGTAAATTTGTTAATGGGCTTTTGCGGGGTTCACCATGAATAAAACATTAAGTGAATAAAATGTTAAAACGAAATAAAAGAAATTCAGCATTTTGGCATGCAAATTCAGGGAGTGACGTGGTCCGGGAATGGGGGCCTTCATCACGGCATTGTTAATGGCTGCTTGCCACTTCAAATGCAGCCACAGCGACCGCCTTAAATAAATTTTCCAAAAATTTATCGCACACACACGCACTCACCCCGAAAAAAAGGAAATCAGGCAAATATTTGCAAATGAGATTTTAGCTGGGGTCGTTCTGAAAAGTTATTTTCTCGCCTGCATAATTTTAAATTCGAGTATTTATTTATATAACTTATTCCCTGTTTATTGAGCGGGGGAAATGCGGATGGTTTTTGGTTTTGGGAATGCTTCCTTGATGGCGATTGAGAACTTTTTAATGCAGGCACAAAACAATCCCCCTGAATGTGTCTGCCAATATTCCTTCTGTAGCCAGGCTTTGTTTCTTTGTTTCTCCGTTGACCTAACAGAGAGTTTAATAGGTTTAATGATTTATTTAAGGTTTTCTTATTTATTTGTTTAATTATAAAATAATGTTTTAATGGTTTCGGAACTTATTGAGAAATGTACAAGATTTTGGTTTCTTTCGTAAATGAACTGTAATATATATTTATATAGAATAGTATAAAGAAAGCCTAAAAGAGTCCCTATTCTAAGCTTAATCTATTTATATTTCAATATGAAAGAGGTGTTGTTTTTTTATGCCTTACAATCTAAAATTTTAAATAAAATACATTACAAGATATTTATTTTTAATTAGCCCTTAAGTAAAGAGTCTTCAGGTGCCACCTTTGCCTGCAAAATATTTCTTCTTTCATCTGCTTTCCTTGTTTCTTTTGTATTCTTATCAGAGCATCGGGAAAGCGTATTACATAACATAGTGTGGGAGTGAGACAGATGGATGAAGGGGCGGACCACCAGGACGAAGGACCAAGCTGGAGCAGATTGTGCTGGGCTGCCGCCCCAAAGCTTTATTTATTTCTGTTTACATTGCATTAAACATCTTGCAATCAAAAAAGCAAAAAGCAACACAATCGCCAGAATCAAATTCAGCTTAATTAATTCAAAGTGCAAGCACGAAAAGTCGAGACATTCGAGGGAGGACCGGCTTATATGGGGGATAAGTAATAGAGATAAGTAATAGGCAAATCGTGAGATTTGCGCAAATTACCTTGGTGCCCGCCCTTGGTCCTCGATGGGATTAGACAGATTGCGTATACGCCACGACCCTAATTCGAGTTTGAAGTGGTTCGTGCGCCGACTTAGTCAATGCTTAGGATAATTGCTTTGCTTAATTAGTTGGTCATTGTCTATGTGTGTGTGTGTGCCAGTCTGTGAGTGCGGGTGTATAGAGGATAATTATAAATTAATGCCATTGACAGCCAGAACAATGAATCTAATGGCAAAAGCGGGCGGAACCCGATGGGTGGCTCCTGTAAAATTGAAACGAATTTTCCGAACAGTTTTGGCAGTTTGTAATTGAACGCGTTCGACACGCAATGAAGTTTCCGCGAAAAACGCACATAAATCAAAAATGTTTTGCTTTTCCCCGGGCTCTGGCTCTTTCTCTTTCACTCTCTGTCTCTCTCTCTCTCTCTCTCTCTCTCTGCCGTCCTTTGTGTCAATCGCATAAAACTCAGGGGGCATCTTTTGGGCGCAAATTGTGTGCGTGTTTCGATACCCTGTAATTGTTGGAGTGAAGGGTTTAATAGAGTTTCTATTTTCTTGATAATAATGAGCATTTTAGTTGGCTAATTCTTTTACTTCTGGCAAGAGTTTGTGTAAGCCTGAAATAAGAGTTTGCCAAAAAATAAGAAAAGCCATACTTATAAAAATAACTATAACTCTCTATATTTAAAACCTATAAGTCCGATTTATTATACATTAAATTTATGAGTAAAAATCGTATAGACTTGAATAAGGACTTAGTTTGCCCGTAACCATGTCCTCTTGTAAGTCTATCAGATCTCAGTAACTATAGAACCTATATACATGTATGTAGGTATACATATATCTGAAACCTTGAAAGCAGACTCATTATATATTAATAAGGTATCTAACAGTTGATTCGCTATCATTTGGCTTAGGAGTATCCTTTTTTCAGCATGTGTTGACATCTGCAATTGGCTGCGGGCTGACATTTAACGCTGCACGCAATCGATGGAACTCACCCATTCTTTCCCTTTTTCACCATTTAGACCAACCGTCCCCCAGGTGGAAAGCCCCGCTTTACTGCGGAAAATTTTGTCGTATTTTTCGGTAGTTGTTTGTATTTGTTTTTGTCCCAGAGCGATGATTGAGTGAGTTCTATAGTCGATCGTAAATGTAGCAAGTGGCGAATGCAAATATGTTGCAATTTATAACTGGATTTCGTTCTCTGCGGCAAGTCAACACTGTTGGCAGTTAAATGTTGAAATGGGTATTTGTGTGGAAATATGCATATGTGAATTTTTCAATTTATTTAACATTCCACACTTCCACAGTTGGTAAATACGGGTTACAAGAGAGGAAAAATGAGTACTGATTATGTGCGCTAAATTGAAATTAATTGACAGGTGGTCAATGTTAACATTGGGTAATTATTTAAAACATAAAACTTTCATAAATATGTACATATTAATTAGTATTAGATTATGCAGGGATGTTGAATGTATTTGTCTAAGATAAAGTTAAAATGTTAAATTGAAGTGTAATTTAATAGAAGATCCATACGAATTATATAACTGATACTCTAGCACAAACCCACATTTAATTAGCTTCATTTAACCCGATGGCCAATAAAGTATAGTAATTTAATCATGTCTATCCCTTAAGCTGCTTCCGTTCATTCCAGATTCTCGGAATCTCAATCACCCGGGCAATTGCAAATGGAAGCATAAGCTCCTCTCAAATTACCATCAACTTCCCAGACATTCGACATTGATCCATTTCCCTTGTTGCTTCATTTCCTTCTCAGCTCCGCTGTGCTCTGCTGCTGCTGCTGGGTTTGCTGGAATTTTCCTGCTGCATTTCTTTTCGTTTTCCTCACTCCTTTGCAAAAAGCGATTTTGTGGCTTTTTTTTTTGGCCCCGAAGAGCCATTTGGTTTGCAGCAGGCTATTTCCATGCAGATATTTTTTTCTTCTTTCACTCTCTATCTAAGGAATTGATTTTACAATTGTAATTGCTGCGAAATCGACATGACCCAAAAATATCTTACATTGTGTGATATTACCATTTATTAGTTTTTATGGCTCTGTGGGCTTATAATTGCCAGTAAGAATTCTGAAAATATATGTAATATCTTAGAAGAGAAAGGCCTTAAAGGAAGGCTGTGAATATGCATTGGAAGCCTGCAAAGCTTAGTTGGATTTGGTATATTAAAACTGCCAACAAAGAGGTTATTGTTAATATTAAATCCTTCAAGATCTTGGGATTTCTTGATTATTTATCCTGAATTACTAGATTTTCTTGGGGTTTTCTTATATTAAATATTGTTTTGTTGATTTTTTTTGTAGTACCAAACACAGCTTCCTCGGTTGATGGAACGCTGGATTAAGGGAAATAATGCTGCACATATTTCGTTGCGATAGAAAGTCAAATGAAAAGTGGCTTCGTTAACTTCGGATACATGGCGCAAATTTCCTTTTTGTACCCACATCCAGCCAGGACATGACTCAAAACAAACTGCAGCTCATTATCACGCCCACCCATTGACGCCTTCTGCCGAAATGGGGTGAGGCCACGCCTCCTAGTACCCTGCCGTGGACACCCCCCTCAATTTGGGTAGCAGGCAGCCATGGGTTGCATGCTACATTTTGGCAAATTGCTGGCACTTAATATGCCATGAGAGCTAAATAAAATTGGGAGTGGAAACGAAGCAGCAGCAACAGTTGAAGGATTAATTCAATAAGAATAAATTCGGAAAGAGAGGAATTTGGGGAGAAGTGTGTGTGAAGTGCTCTTCTCTCACGTATTTATCCAGCAAATTGTGTGCAGCTTAAAGCGCTGACACTGCGTCGTATGCGTAATATCCGCGTAAAGTGTAATTTGCCAGTCCCTGTGTGAATTTCCCGTCGCCCTAGTTGGTTTCTCATCATCAACGCCTGCACATGTGTGCTGGTTTGTCGGTGTTCACCAGGATGCTGGGTCCTAAATATTTATGCCAGCACCGAAGGACCTCTGCATCACACCCTTCTCCAGCAGCTGATAATGCGGACGCGTTCATGTGGCTGCCACAAAATTCCTGCTCAAATATTTACAGACGCACAAGTCGCTGGTGCCGGGTGGCGCCAACTTTTCCATTGCATCTTGAAGGGCTTCTGCATAATTATTCAATTTTTTCGCGGCTGCCAACTTTGCGATAATTTACAAGTTCGCGGCAATCGATGAAAAGTTTCCATCCCACCCAAGCCCCCAAGCTCGTTGTAAATTCCGCATAATTCTTTTTGTTACTTTTCGCTCCTGTTAAGTGCAAGCACTTCCTGAATAATGAATACATTCAATCCTTGTCCTGCGCTCCAAAAGGCATAATTTAAAGCGATAAACGGCCAAGGGGGGGTGAGGAAACTGTTGAATGGCCGTCATGGCGTATGATTAATATAACGATAAAGCAATTTAATCACGCCAGCTCCGCCCCCATTTCGCTGGACACTGCTAATTTGTGCACTTTTCCCTCGGGGCCACTCGGGGCGTATGAGTAATCTAGCTTTCGTGTAGCAAATAACATAAAAACTGATGGATTTTTGGGGTATACGCCATTTACCCAAACACAAAAATATATTGTATAAACGATTTTTAATAATATCCATTCAAAATAATGATGATGGCCCTGGCTAGACTCTTTTTCAAGGGTGTTTCGGCTGTTAGGGAAACGTTGTCTGGCACATATGGTTATTACAAGAGAAGTTAGTAAGAAATAAAGTTTTGGATATGTAGAAGAAAAGTAAAAAAAGTAAAAAAGTGATTTTGCATCGGCCGGGAATCGAACCCGGGCCGCCCGCGTGGCAGGCGAGCATTCTACCACTGAACCACCGATGCTTGGTGACAAAATAGTTTCTAAAATTGTTATTGTATAAAGAATCTCCATTAAATCTATAAATAACAATTTTTTGTGAATATCACGACAGGCTGATAGTTTAGTCGAATAAATTAAATTCTTATCAAGTCTGTTGCTAGCCAACAAAAATGTATTATAAATCAAAAGTTTCCGAAATTATTTAATTGATTTATGGTAAACTTTCAACGTTACTTTAGTTTCAAGAATTCAAAGAAAATAATTTACTTTAATCAGAAGTAAGCAGGAGTATTTTTTAGTTTATAATCTTAAGGTTCTAATTTACAAAACTATGATCAGTTATCAGTTTTCTGTTATTATGCCTAAATCTGTTTAATATAGCAAAAGTATATATCAAGCTTGAATTTAAATAAATTTTAAGCTATATAAATTAATTTAAAACCTTTCTCTCACTCTTTTTTTCCTAAGAAACCTATTTTATTTGCCAACAAAATATTTCTACCATATATATATTTCTCAGAAATAAACCAAAACAATATTTGTTTATTCATAAATTTAACAAAATTATTCCTCCAAAGAATGCAATTAATATAGGTATAATTTTCCACGTAAGTGTATCCAAAAAGTTGTATTTTATCTGCTGCGTGTCTGGCTGAGTTCCGGTCAACATTATTCTTTAATTTTGCCATAAATTTCACTCCAAATATTGTTTATACTTTTCAAATGTGCGGCCATAACAAAATAATGATTCTTTTTGCTAATTTTGTGGTGCCAGGAATTTAATAGACAAAAGCCCCAAAACAAAAGTCAATCAATTGCGATAGCAAAAGGTGGGAAGTGGCTGAATGAATGACTGAGCGAATGAACTGAGGGATTGATGGTTGGAATGACTGTGGAAATATCTCATTTACTACTTTATTGAGCACTTTGCTGGAGAAATGACTTCACTGCGTCGCCCAAACCGTCGGCTGATGAAATGCGTATTTTGTTTGGGGTCTCCCCTCCGCGGTGTTCACACTCTGCCGCCCCCCCAGGAATCGAGGGAATCGATGGGGAAACTTGGTCTCCGTTTTCAATAGCCAATTAAAAGCTTAGGGCTGCCTCATGCCGCGTCCCTCGGTGACCACTTGTGGGACTCATAAAATATGCACGGACAGGCACTGATTTATCCTTGGACTTGCTATCCTTGGGCCCCCCGCCCCTACGAATTTCCCCTAGCTCATTGTTTGTTTTTCCGGGTCCCTGTTTGAGGATTAAGTGAAATTTTTGCAGCTTTTAGTTCGCATTTACATGAACAAACTGGGATGTCTAAATCATAAACAGAAAATGGAGGCAAAGTTCCACGGAAAGTTTTTTGATTTCTGCAGAAAGCCTCCTGGCTCTGTGCATAAGTAGATATTTTTTAATTGAATTTCCCAAGCACTTATAATTGTTCCACTTAACATAGAGCTTGAAAAGCATTTAATCTTGATCATTTAATATTTATGAATGAGGAATGGCAAAAGGAAAATCCCCTAACGATTTCCTAATAAATTGCTTTTCAAATCCACCGCCTTTCCGCGGTATTCACGGTCGAATGAATGTGTATATGAGGCACACATTTGTCTGGCTCCGGAATTGTTTCAATTAAGTGCATTCTGTCGTTTTACTGAATTTATAATTGCCTAATGTCCTGGAACATTTTAATGGCTGTCATTTCGTGTAAGTATAGTATTTATTTGAGAAAATAAAGGTCGGTTGCGGAGTGTCAAGTTAAGTTAAATTGATTGAAGGTTTACCTTTATACTTCTTTAAATACATTCCCAATTTATTTCAAACTCTATAAAGTTGTGTATGTTTTGTAATTAAAATTGAGTTCTTTACTGATGAATTCCATTCACAGTAGCTTTATTACGCAGTTTCAGTAATTACCGCGAGCCACGTGTCACAGGTCATTAGTAATTTATCGGTGTGTCCTGGATGTCAACTTCAGCGTTGCAATTAAGTTGTCAACTTTGCTGCATTAATTCGGAATTAGCGGCGTAACAATTCATCAGACCGAAGCCCCACAAAAAACCCTTCGCCATGAACCCATAATTGTTTGGTCTTGTAACAATGAAATCGGTAATCGCAGGGGTTGGCCGGGGGAGTGATTTAACGCTAAGGAATGTTATTACCTGCCTATTTGCAGTTAATTTGCTTGTGCATCGCTTGTTATTTTCTCTATTATTACTGTGTTCTCTCGCCTTCGTTGTTTATGCTCTCCTTGTCTCACTCTTATCCTGCAGTTCTCCTGAATTTGTTTAACAAGCACTTTGTGTCTGCTCTGTGGTTGTTGTCCTTGTTGTTCTTATACCTGGTATTTGTTTGGTTGTAGGGTATATTGTATGCGTTGTGAAATATGTAACAGAGAAAAGGTATTTCAAGGAAGTGACCAAGGAAGAAGTCAAATGACTGAGCAAGGAAGTTAGTAAGTGTGGGAATAAGTAAACACCAGAGGGAACAACTTGCTAAAGAGCATAATCAATAACTTGGAGAAGAACTAAATAAATTCTAAAGAACATATTCCTTCATTTCTATGGTATCCCACAGTCGAGACCATTCACCAACACGTCCTCCCGTTTTATTATTATAGTTATTGTCATTGCGTTTGTTGTGGCTGGCTTTGTCTTACCCGCAGCATATTTACATTTGTGTTTATTTTTAGCCAAGGACAAGGACAATAGCCGGAGCACATTCTAAAATATCTCAATCGCAAGCGCATTCCGTATTCATGACGTTCTGTTTCTGTGTATGAGTACACTATGTATGCACATGTACATACATCCCTTCCGTACATCCATCCAAGGACACTGGCTCCCGCTGCAAAATGGTTTGGAAAATGCAAGCCAAGGACGTCGAGATGCTGCGGGCACAATCAGAAAATTGCATTTCATTCATCTGGGGGAGTCCGAAAACTCGTTAGCTGGCTAACTTGGCCAATTGTCGGCCTATTAGTTCCAGGACCAACTTCATAAGCCCCTCTGACCGTGTTTGTTGTTTGCCTAACAACTTTGTTTGTTCCTCTATAGTGAAAGGACTTTTAGGGAGCTGGATCCGCACTGCCTCTGCCACTGATGTCTACATTTTGCAGTTATTTATCACCTCTTACACTCGGGTCACGCAAACCCCTGAGTTTCCCATTTCCCTGACATTTTCCTCTCTTCCTGTCTTGCATGTTTTGGCCTGAAATGAAGCGAAAACAAGTGGCAAGGACTCGACAAGACTGCAGCGGGGCAAGAGGAAAAGTCAACGACTAGCAAATATGGCAAAGTTTGCTAGTTAAAGTTGGATACTCTACATGGGGATTGTTTTATGGAAAAGCTATATGAAGTTTGAATAATCCAAATACATTAGCTTATTTCAGAGCAACACCTCCACTTCCCTAACACTTAGAATGTATGAAATTACAGTAAAGTTCTCGAAACTAAAAACTAATCCCTCATAAATTGGAAAGATAATATAACTCCCCAAAATATACAGCAGGTTATCCTCTAAGCTCAAAATAAAGGCCCTGATATCTTTAATAAACTCATATACCTTATTTACAACATTTTATAGGGTCGGAAAGTTACCCTTTGTGCGTGGCAAACTTTTGGGACGAATGATAAAACCCGGTGCTGGCAGCGCAATAAAGTCATGTGCACGTGCTTATAAACAATTATTTATGCAAAAAGTGAAATGGAAGAAATATTAACCCCTCACACACCGGGGGCCAGGATGGGTCGTGACAATGATAAGGCGGTGTAAGTGGTAAATGTCATGAAATAAATTCTGGCTAGCTCATTTCCGTCATATTCGTGTCTTGCCTCGAGATTGATGGGGGCGCGCTCTCTGCTCCCAAAGCACAATTTTCGCCAATTGTCTTAATTTAATTTAAGGCAAACAAAAATAAATCAACTTGGCTAGATTTATGCATGTGCAGGAAGCAAATAAAACCGAGTCTCCGAATTTTATTACGATAAATAAGTAAGCTGGGGAATTGACACGACAAAACTGCAGCTAAAGTTGCTAACAAATTGCGACTGCCTGCAATCAACTATTTCATTTGCATTGTCTTGTTCGAGTTTCGTAACACGACTTGCCAAATTTGATTTCTTTCTGTATTTTTGTATATTATTTTTCCTTTGCCACACTACCGACACTTGCGAGGACTGACAGCGGATGTCTGCGGACTGACACCGTACATCCTTGGGCCAAGGAAAATTTAACTTGTCGGGCCTCATCATCATCACCATAAAAAAACAGCTCGAACTTTGACACAAAAGTTTGTTGTCTTTTTTTTTGTTGGTTGGTTCCTCCGAATAAAAATGAACAACAGGCGGAATTTTATTCGTGTTTCCTTTGGCCCCGTCTTCTTTGCATATTATTTAAATAATAAATGAGTTTTTGACAGTCGCAGTGAGAAAGTGAGCTGAGGCTGATGAAAGGAGGAAGGGGGTCGGTGTGGGTTTCGGTTTCGGGGTCTTCCTTTGGGGATTTTTGGGGGTGAGGTGTTAGCTGACAAGTGAAGGAATTGCTCCTGTTCTGTTCCGTTTCGCTTATTCGTTTGAGGTACTCGCTCGCAAGCACAATGTTGCCAGAAATAAATAAATCTCTTTAATGTCCCCGTCGAAGCTTGTGTGTTTCTTGTTGCTTACGTTGCCTTGGAGGTGGGTGTGGGAGACTCACGGGCTTCACGAGGTCCAAAAAGGACTTCAGGCACAGGCTATTGTCTAACTTTTCGAATTTATTTAAAATACAAAAACCTAAAGCGTTCTCTTATATTTTCTAATATTCCCACCGGACGTAGTCACTTTCCTTTCTCTGGCCAGACTTTATTATAATAATTAAATAAAATAAATTAATTAAGTAAAAGTATAAACAATATGATTTCAAAATACAATACACTTATTCAATCATGATAAACACATTTCGTGGCATGTCCTGCCTTGGTGTTGCCTCACGAGGTTACCTCTCGTAGGCAACAGTTGCTGCTTCTCATTGCCGCCCCCCCAGAATTTTCAACGCTTTTCCAGCTTGGCTTCACTATTGCTCACTCCCCTGCCTTTCTCCTGCTCCCTTCTCCGACCATAGAACACATTTTTGTTGTTGCCAGCTCCACTGTGTGTGTGCGTTGACATTATGGTTGTTGTTAGTCCGGTTTTCGTTGGTGCTTCCGATCCCTTGGCAGCTGAAATACAGTCGCGGGCTAGTGTAATTGGTTTAGCTAGCAGCTTAACTTTTATGCTATTTGCTTGCTGCTCTTGAAGGTAATGAAATTTCATGGCATTTGACCCGCTTCCCTAGGTCCTCGCTTCCTTTCTGCGTCGTCCAGGAAGGATGTGTCCGCACACATGGTACGGCTGGCATCCTTGGCGTATACGTAATGTTGCCTTATTTATGGAGTGGCCGGGCCATCTGAAGCGGCATATACACATTACATATATCAACGTAATTACCGCACCTGAACCTGTACACTCAATTAATTGTTATTCCATTGAATTTCAATTTGAGGCTATTCCTCACCTGGTCAGCTGGGTCAATTAGTCAAAAGCCGGCCAGCCGCCGAGAGCTGAAAGTTGAGAATTTATATACAAAAGTTCACAGCGAAGCACAACAGCAAAAAGGGGTTGAGTTGTGTCTGAAATTGAATAAAACGGAGGGATTTCAATGCAGAATAAAAGTGGGAATTTAAAGGATATCGTACCAATTTATTTTCCCACTTTGGCAAGTTGTTTTTATTTAGTTTGAGGGAAAAATATACAAGATGGGGTGAATGTAGTTGTTGGTAAGGAAGTGAGATGCTGTTCTAGGACTACTTTATACACTGATCGAAAAAAATAAGATTTTGGTCATTTGGAAGAATTTGTACATTGGAATTGGCTTTTGGTGGGTATTTTTTGGGTGTTTTGGCTTTGAAAAAAAGTCTTCTTTAAAAAAAACTATAATTGTCCTTATAAAATAACTCAGCTCTTTACAATCATGTTAACACCATGTATTCTATCAAAGCCAAGGGTACCTTTAGACCTTTAAGGTCAAAAGAACTCGTAAAAGTGTACAGCAGACTTTTCACTGCTAGCTTATTGCCCAAAGAAACACATTTCCTTTTCCCCCAAATTCCTGGGCAATGCCTGCAGTCTATTTATTGAAAACTCATTTACTAAGCTATCAAGTTATCATGAAAAGTTTTCGGAGCGAAAGTTCGCCAATGTCACACAAACACACAAGCGGAAAAAATGTCGTTCCAAATTCGCAGAAATGCAAATTGAATTATATCTAAGCCATTGAATGGGTTGACTTCCAGCGCTTATGGGTGTGAGTATTGCAGCTGATTTCCTGCCAAGAGATCGAATATATATTTTGGCCAGACTTGTGTGTAGGTTACTCATTTCATGACCTGCCAAAAAATGCCAAGTTTGCCACGCTGCGAACAAATTGAAACGAAACGATACGGATTTCCATCTGCCGCATTGGCTTTTTGATTTAATTCCAAGTTCTGGCAAGGACATGCAGCAGGGTTTTGGGGGAATTCAAAATCCAAGTACCAGCCACGCCCCTCTTTTTAGCCACTTGAGCGCACAATTAGCTGTCAGTTTGAATTCCAAAACGGGCTGAATCTGGCCCAGGACTCAGGTCCTTTGTTTGAAAATGCCTCTTTGTTCGCCGAACGCCCGATGCCCGAAAATTTGCTGCATAGCGCACTTGTGTTTGACAATTCAATTTGTAGTGCCAGCTGGATGGGATGATGTACCGCCCGGCGGCTCCTCGAAACTATTGCCGTAACCGGCTCCGTATCCGGGTCCTGCAGCTGAGACTGTGAATATTGATCTCCCGGATAATCGCTAAGCAGCCAAACAACACAATTTTTCACCCATTCACCAGGCAGGACCTGGCAGAACCAGGCGGGACCGGGCAGGATGTAGTGTAGTACTTCCAGCCGCCGCCCAGCAGGGGCTTATGGAAAATGTATAAGCTGAATGCGATTAGGAAGTGTGGATGCGGATAAGCATGAGGCGGATGCGGATGCGGATGCGGATGCCCAGGAGTTGGGTCTCTCTGGTACGTCACTAAGCTGTTCCTTAGCACCATTGACAGCTGTGGAAATTATGGAGGCTCTTGGCAAACAGCAAAAAATATAATAAAACAATTGGCACTTCCGCAACATTTCGCCAACGATTTGTTTTCTCCTGTTTCAGTCAGTCAGAAGCTTTAGCCTGGTCCGCTTTAATGCCTGATTCGGTCTTAAATACATTTATCCTGCCTGGACCAGGACCAACTTTAGCTCGCTGCTTGGCCCGGGCCAACAAGTTAAGGAGACCCTAGAGGGACATTTAACCATTGGTCCTCTATGTGGGCCATGCACATGGAAAAAAGTGGAATATAGAGAAATTTTTGTATATAACTAAATAAGTAAAAAATCAAGTAAATATATTAAAAAAATATAGGCATTAAAATAACAAAAACCTCCTTGCAAGTTTTAAGTAAGAAATCAACTTAATTAAAATAAAACTTACGTTTTTATGGTTTTTTCCAAGTGTTTAGCCACCATTTAAGTTAATGCTCGATGACTGTTGAAAAACTGTGATTAAGATTAAGAACACTCAGAGCAGACACGACATCATATCCTTATAAGCTTAGCCATTCTTTATTTGGGCTTTGCCTGCAGGCAGTTAAAACTTAGTTTTGTGATCTGCTCACCCCGATAAAACGTCTAACAAACATTAAATAAAAGCTCAGGATGGGCATAAGGCTTAGCTGTCAGTGAATTTCCATATTTTCCTGACTTGTTTTATGGTTTTGTAACAAATTAAATTGCATATTTTGCTGTTGTTACCTAGCCCGACCGCATTTCAACACTTGGCCAAAACATTTTAAGTGCCCAAAGCTGCTCCGCTGCGCTTTAAATGGGATTTGTGTCCTGTTGCTGTTTCAGACCAGGCCATCTTTCAGCACGGCTGGCAGGCAAGTTTCAAATTTGAAAGTTTTTCGCATAAATTTCAAGTAGCTGGTATGAAAGCAGAGACACTAAAGTAAACAAGCTGAGTGTCCGGGCCACACAAAACAAAGTTGCAAGGGTTCCGGCTTAGATCCTTGGCCCCCGCTAGTCCAGAGTCCATAAAATAAACTTAAATTTGAAGGGATTTTATGGGAAGCATTTAACATTTAACAGTTTGAAGGGACCCGCATGGAGCTCGAACATAAATGATACAAAGAGGCGGAGCCCGGGCTTAGGACTTCGGAGCAAAGCAGAGAGCAGTTGCATTATCCTTGCAACTGCGGGTGCTGCGATTACTGCAACAATTTCGTAATCAGCGGCGGCCCCAATTTCGCCATGAAGAAATTCACCACACCCACCGGAGAGCGTTCCGTGTCCCGACCAACGCTGAAGAGAGAGAGAGAGAGAGTCCTTTCTCTCACCTCGAAATATCCTGCGGGGGCGTCGCAGTGGTGTTGCTGGCAACATGTTGCCCGACTCGCCTCTGTTGCTTCGCCATCATAAATATTCAACAAAGTTAAGTTGTCATAGCTAGTTGAAGACCGTCCGATTTCCCAGGACGATTTCGGGAGGAGGAACCTCCACCAAGAGCCGAACGAAATAAAGGTTCGATTCAATGTACATATTTCCGCCAAGTCATGGGCCAAGGGGCAGATGGTTCCCCCGAAATGGAATGGAAATTTCAATGGCCGTGGCTCTCCGTCATCTGCTATGCTCAAATAAATGGGACGCGCACACACACGGGGAAAAAAGGTTTAAGTGTTCAGTCTGAGTTACAAAATCATCTGGCAGCCAGGTCCCCAAAGGTCTTAGATCTTATAAAAAAAAACAAAGCCTTTTGTTTAACGGCGTTGGGAGAAAGATAGGTAAGGAAAACTTGGAACCTCAAACACAAAGGATTTAAAGGGGCATCAAAACCACTCCTTAAAAAAGTGAATTAACTTTTTGAGGTCATTTTGGTTTATACGTATATATATATCGTAATAGTTAATCGATTTCAGACTCTGGAATTAGACTTAATCGTGAGTATTGTCTGTCTACACATGAGCGTTTTCCTAAAAACACGAAACTAAACTTTGTTTTTCAATTCAGTTAATCAATATTTTTTAGTCTTTACAGGAAGACAGCGAAATGTTATCTTCGCTATTCTGAAAAACTATATGTTTAATTTAAACATTTTATGGTTTCAGAAACTGGATAAAAACCAAAGAAAAACGCATTCTAATAGTTTCCAAATTCAATTTTCCTTTCTTTTCCAAATTGAAGTCTTCAGAATAGTTCCTTTCATAAAATATTTGAAGTGCATTAAAAGGGTGGGATTGTGGGTCCCGAAGGAGTGAGGCCATCCACACAAAGGTGAGTAATGACCCTTGAAGCTGGATTTTCTATGCCCGTAAGTGTAGGTGTGTACAGTATGTGTTTGGGCAACAATTTGGCAGCCACTCCCCCGCCGTCTTGGGGCTCCAGACAATTTGGGGCTGGGCGTTCCCGAAGGTTATTGTAATTTGGTCCGTGAGAAGCTTTGGCAGGTGGTCGAATTCGATTGATTTATACCCAGCTGCGTAATTATGTATGCCTCAAAGTGAAACTCGCCTCCCCCTAGAACGATCAAGGAAAGCCAAGAGCCAAAAATCTGGCAGATGCTTTCTTCTAAAAATATTCGGACCACAGTTTAAAATTTTAAATCAATTGAATGTTTATTTTTTTATGAACCAAAGACCATGTCAGCGATCGGAATCAACGGTTTTGGGCGAATCGGCCGTATGTTTGCCCGTCAGGCTCTCCTGCGTCCGGATATCAAGATCGTGGCCATCAACGATCCCGGGCTGAATCCCAAGTACTTGGCCTACATGCTACGTTATGACTCCACCCACGGCATATTTGACCACAAGATGTCGATAGAGGACAACAGTCTGGTAGTGTGTGACCAGAAGATCCAGCTGCTGGCGGAGAGTGATATCAAAAAGATCAAGTGGTGCGACATGGGCGTTCACACGGTGGTGGAGTGCTCCGGTCGATACACAACCCTCAAGGATGCCCAGGCTCACCTGGACAGCGGGGCTAAAAAGGTGGTCATATCGGCGCCGTCCGCAGATGCTCCAATGTTTGTTTGCGGAGTGAATCTGGATAGTTACAAGCCGAATGAGAAGATCATATCGAATGCCTCCTGTACTACCAACTGTCTGGCTCCGCTGGCCAAGGTGGTGCACGACAATTTTGAAATTAGTGAAGGTCTTATGACCACTGTCCACGCAGCCACTGCCACCCAGAAAATCGTCGATGGGCCGAGTATGAAGCTGTGGCGAGATGGGCGCAGTGGCATGTCCAACATCATACCGGCTGCCACGGGAGCAGCCAAGGCGGTGGGCAAAGTGATCCCGTCGTTGAACGGAAAAATTACGGGCATGGCGTTCCGTGTGCCGGTGCCCAATGTCTCGGTGGTGGATCTCACCTGTCGCCTTGCAAAGCCCGCTAAAATGGACGACATCAAGAATGCCATTAAAGAAGCCTCTGAAGGCGATATGAAGGGTATTCTGGGTTACGTAGATGAGGAGGTAGTGTCCACCGATTTTAATGGCTCCCGGTTTGCCTCTGTATTCGATGCCAAGGCCTGTATCGCCCTGAACGATAACTTCGTCAAGCTGATCAGTTGGTATGACAATGAGACGGGCTACTCCTGCCGTCTCCTGGATCTGGTTATCTACTCAGAATTAATGGACAGTTGTGCCGAAGGAAAATGAGAAGAAACAGTGCAAGGAAGAGTTTAATTTTTTTGTCAATGGTTATTTTTTATTTAGTAAATTAACAGTCTAAAGAAATTTCGTATTAGTTAGAATAAATACATATATGCGAATATCCCATTTACATCTTTCATCTGAATGCATCTGGTTTCCTGTTATGATCTAATTTAAACAGAATTCTTTCAAAGCAGACCTACACATTACTGGAGTTCCTCTGGAATTGCATGGACGATATGCTCTTAATCTCATTGTCCTCCATTCCTCCGGAATCACTGCTCTGATGGTGATCCGCCTCCACAATGATGTCGTCCAGAGTGGGCGTCTTGATCCTGTTGCGTATAATCAAATCTCTGTCCGATGGAGCCTGCAGATGGAGAGGATTTGTTGCCAGTTCGGCATCGCCATCGCCTCCGCTTCCACTGCCACCCTGCAGACCCAGCGTCAAGTTAACCTTTGCATGCTGTCCAGTAGTTAATTCGCTGCTCGGTTGAACATTCTCCATGGTGGTGGGTGGGCGCAGGCGAGCAGGATCAAGCAGTGAGTGCATTTTGGTCTGCTTGCGGGGAGTTCGAGCTGGAGAAGCCTTTCGCGAATTGTAGTTCTTCAGCTGCTTGGATCTAAAAGGGCAAAGTATAAGTCAAAGCAAACAACATCTATAACTCGAAAAATAAAAACAAGAAATAAAATCTTAAACATTTATTAAAAATTGCATACAAAATGACACTAAAATATGCTTCGAGTTATAGAATGTTTAGCGAACTCACGCCTCCAGCAGCTTCAACAGCAAATGGTGATATGCCTCGTACTCATCCTTGCCGAACTCATTGGGATCGTGCCGCGCGTGCTCGTACATATCGCAGAACTGGTGAATCATTCTCTGCCCAGCGCCGTTCAGTGTCACGGAAAGAGTAGTCAATAGGAAGGCCCTCAGGCTCTCCGGCGCATGTCGTGAACTTCCATCTGAGCGTGCAATCTCCGATTCCAGCAGCTTTACATCATCCACAGCCTTCATGCGGTAATAGTACGGTGGTAGTGGTGCCTCCGGCTCCGGTTGAACAATGTACTTGTCCCCGTCGTCCCACAGCAGCTTGGGTTCCTGTGTGATTTTCGGGATGCAATCCAACCGCCGCTCAATCTCCCGACGCAGACCTTTCTTGGCATCGTTGCCCACGGGAACGTGTGGGCCTCGACGTCCACGCAGCTGGAAGCGCATTATCTGACGCTTGGCGAAGATGAAGAGCATCAGAGAGAGCAGGACGCCGCCACTGATGATAATGATTATCATCACGCCAGAGAGCTGCTCCATGTTGCCGCCCGCCTTGCTGACCTTTTCCTGGATGTTCGGTGCGACGAAATCGCCTACCTTGTGGAGGCGCAGATGGCCATCCATTATAGATCTTGCTCGTTTTGATTAAGGACGGAATAATAAACAAATTCGCTTGCTTTGTTATTATTTGTCAGGAAAAATAAAACAGCTGATTGGCAGAATGTCAGTGTGACCAAAAGTGCATTGAATAAAAAAATACCACATTAATCAACTTCAAATAAACCGCCCATTTTAAACTAAAAATGTGACCCATTTTTTCGTCAAAATTTTCAAAAATTGGGCAAAAATTAGAAATAGAGTTTTAAATGCAGAAAACTTCTCCATTAAAAACTAAGAAGAAAAAACCAAACCAGACTGAAATCCGGTGAGTTTCTGCCAAGTTGCGACCAAAAAACCATTTAAGAAGTTCGCGATTTTTGAGCCAAAAATGGACAAATTTTTTCCAGAATATGAATCAAAATTGTCAAAAATTGGCCAAAAATTAGAAATCGAGTTTTAAATGCAGAAAACTTCTCCATTAAAAACTAAGAAGAAAAAACCAAACCAGACCGAAATCCGTTGAGTTTCAGCCAAGTTACGACCAAAAAAACATTTAAGAAGTTTGCGATTTTTGATCCAAAAATTGACCCATTTTTTTCCAGAAAATGAAAGGGGTTACATCGTCAAAATTGTTAAAAATTGCCCAAAATTAGAAATCGAGTTTTAAATGCAGAAAACTTCTCCATTAAAAACTAAGAAGAAAAAACCAAACCAGACCGAAATCCGTTGAGTTTCAGCCAAGTTACGACCAAAAAACCATTTAAGAAGTTTGCAATTTTTGATCCAAAAATTGACCCATTTTTTCCCAGAAAAGGAAAGGGGTTATACCGTCAAAATTGTCAAAAATTAACCACAAATTAGAAATTGAGTTTTAAATGCAGAAAAGTTCTCCATTAAAAACTAAAGCTAGGTACTGAGATAAGATAAATTTTCTTAAAGCGGCCAAACTCCATATAAAAAAACCATAGCGAAAAAAAGAAGAAGAAGCATTTTCTGACACCCCGCTTTCTCGGGTACTGAGATAAGATAAATTTTCTTAAAGCGGCCATAGCGAAACGGGTAAGAGCGTTGCCAGATCAGGAAACAAAACAGCTGTGATTCCGCTCTCAAAATAAATAAATTTATTTATTTTGAAAGCCAGAAAGCCCGAACATGGAGGGAAAGTTTAAAGACAAAAATGTTTCTCGTGTCGAACGTTTTTTGTTCACGGCAGGAAAAAATAGCGCTTATTAAAGCGGTAGAAGCAAAGCCCATAATATGGGATTTAACCCACAAAGGCCATTTCAATGGTATTTTTATTCACAATGCCTGGGAGGACATTGGCAAAGAGTTGCAAAAAGACGTTAAGTAACTAATAATTAATTAATTCTATTATCAAAATCAAATTTATTTAAAGAGAGAGATTGCAAAATGGCGTGGAAGTTTAATCCGCTTGAATTCATTTTAATATTACTGCGTAAAGTTTGTTTACATAAAACAGCTGTGCATACGTGTCAGTATGACCCCATTTACGCGTTTTCCTCCTTTTCCTTTAGATTTTTGGTCACACTGGTTCCCGAGCAAAATATATAGCAATTCCGCTATGGTCTGGCTTTAAGAAAATGTATCTTATCTCAGTAC
>VNJV01004103.1:0-46562 GCA_008042635.1 Drosophila nikananu | reverse complement strand
AAAAAACGTTCTAAATGTACCAAAAACGTGTCTTTTCGTTCTTAAAAACAGCGCTATCCCGTTTGTTCTTCTTCCCAGAACATATGGTATCACAATTTTAATACCGTTTTTCTACATTTAAGAACATAACGGTCTTATTTTATTAAGAACAAACAGTCTAAGTTTAAGAACAAACGGTCTTACTATAAAAAAAAATTGAAATCCTTTTTTTTTAGTTATTTTTCTTTTAGTTTATCAACTTTATTTATTCATTTTATGTTATTGTAGTAAATTAATTTATAACTTATATTGAAAAACCATACTCACAATTTTTTTGTAATACAAAGGATCACCTTGGGATTGAACCCGCGTCTCCGAGTTTAACAGACCGACAGCTTACACATTGGACCACGCACGCGTTTTAGTTTATGTCGCCGATATACAAATACATGCATTCAGCGACTGTAAGGGAAAATAGGTTGCCGTCGCGAAGCGATCGCGACGCATGGCCTAGAGGTTAGAGCATCCGCCTAGGAAACAGGCGACCGCGTGTTCGAGTCCCGATCCCGACAATTTTTTTCTTAATTTATTTTATTTTTTTAATATTTTTAAAATTGGAATTTCTCTAAATGTATAAGAAAATACAAAAAAAAAAATTTTAATGAATATTTTTCATGAAAATATATTTTTTTAAATTATTTAAACGAGGTGTATGACAATTAAGACCAATCGGTAGTATATTAATACACAAATGGTACAAATGTTCCATATTCAAGAACAGACCAAATGTGTCTTGAAAGTAAGAAAAGCGGTCTTGGATTTTCGCGGTATTTTTTCTCTGGGTGATGCCATTAATTTGAACGTTTCAGCAGGAAAATGGTCCTAAGGACACCAGAAAAGTGGCCAAGGAGTGCTTTTGCAATGAAATAGTTGATGTAATGACATTGCCAGCACAGTCCTCGGATTTAAATCCCATCGAATACTTATTGGGGGACATCAAGCGCTCCGTATCAAAGAAGTCCCCGACTTCTAAGCAGCAGCTTTGACAGTTTGAGCAGGAGGAATGGAGCCAGACTCCTCTCAAGCGTTTTCTAGATTTGGTGGACTCCATACCACTAAGGTGTGAGGATGTGATAGCTTATAAAGGCTATTCAACCAAATATTTGGTCATAGACAAATAGTATATTAGTAGGATTATGGTTTTTATATAATATTTTAAGATTTATTACATGTTTAATATAATAAATCGTCTTTAGGCTCTTAGCTTAACAGCAAGATCAGTGAACTTACCACATTTAAGGGCATAAAATCCTTAACCTATGGTTCACCAAGTAGTTTTATAATCAAGGCCAATATAATGCTTCGCTGACAACTCCTAGAACACTGGCTTGAAACCAGAAAGGATTCTGCCTGAACTAGGTGGTACAAGTCCTTTAAATCTAATTAATGCTCAACTCAATTGGGCATACTTTTAAAATAAAATCCTAAAATCGTCTTTCTGTCCTGTATTTAAACCCTAAGTTGCCTTACCCACTGCAAAAATATCCAAAAGCAAAAAGAGCTCCCACTCTCTCAGCTGTTTCGATTAATTAGCATCCGTAATTGATGTACCGAAAAGTTTTGCCTAGGGGGGTTTGCATTTGCATTTTGCGGTCTTTTTGACTGAAACGCTGCTGCTGGACAATCGTGGACATGGCTCGCAACCGGTCAGGTTGGATCTTTAGTTTGGATTTGGATGCGGACGTGCCTCGTGTCATTGCCGTTCCTGAAACGTGACTTTGCTGCGAATTTCGCTTGCATTGATTTAATGTAATTAAAAAATTTAGGAGTTCGGCAAAAAAAGTTTTGTGAAGGGGGTGGTGCCCTAATAAAGTGACCGACAAAGACACAGATTCTTTAATTCTAATTTAAAGTTTCAAACTTTTTCAGGCATTCCCTTAAGCTACATGAGTTAAGTCACACCGAGGGAGCAGAGCGAAGCTTTCGCTGCCATTTTCCAGGCTGTTCGTATGCGGGTTTATACCAAGAAAACCTCAAGACCCACCTAATCTCTCACTCCCAGGGTAGGCACAAGTGCGAACGGGAAAACTGCAGCTATGTGGGAAAAAGCAGTCTACATCTGAAGAGGTAAGTGATAATTTAATAACGTACAAAAATATGAATAACAACAAAATGTAGTAAGATATCTACAGTCTCTCCGCTCAAGATTATATGTATACCGAGATAGTCAACTTCTTTAATTTGTAATTGCAGATGGTTACCAATTTCCCAAATAAGTATTATCGCATAGTTTGATCATTTGGGAATAAGTCAATAACTGCTTGTAACACAATATTAAAGGGAAAACAAAAAATGAATCTAAGGAGTCAAAAGTATTTACAGAGGGAAAATAATCAATTATTCTTTAAAATTTTGGGGTAATCTCCTTTCCAAGTTCTATGAGAATTCAGGATGCATACTTTTATAATATTCATATCAAAAGTGCTAAGTATTAAGAAGTTATTTGAAGCAATTCATAGTAAACTCGTGGAAATTATAAAACTCGAACTTAAGCATTTAACATTTTTTATCAGGTTGTATACAAGTTTTTTTAGGAAAGCTGTCTACAATTTAATGAAACATACAATATATGTACATAATGTAGAATGAAGACAACTCATTGAAACATTTATTAAAAGTTCTTTAATTGGTTTTTTTTAAATAATAAGTAAATAGCAAGAAAGAAACCTAAATTCAAAAAGCTGAATGGCAGATTGCAATTAGCTCCATTCGTTGTTGCAGCACATTTTCATTCTATTCACCTTTCATATGAATGTTAAAATAAACAAGTAAGAAAGCTACTGTCGTTCGTGAACGACTGTTATATACCCTGTACCAAAATATATCGCCGCTTTTGCCTATCTCGACTTTTGCCTATTAGAGAAACGTAAACAAACTCGCTCTTTGCAAAACCACCACCATCTCATGCACTTGCGTGTGCAAGACAGAGAAAGAGATAACCCCTCTCTCTTTTTTGCGCACGGGAGTTAGTTTCTTGCGCTCATCAGTTTTGTTGTTGTTTTTTTTTTTTTTTTGATGCTCCTGTTGCTAGCTGCCAAATAGATCATGATGTAATAACTACATGTAGTTATTACATCATGAAATAGATAGCACACTGATAGGTAAGTAACTTTTGTGTTTTTCACCCGATCTTTACCAGATTTTCGGTATTGATACATAAATGTTCCACATATGCATGCCTAAGCACAAAAAGAAAGATCTATGGTAATATTTGTGGCTGCAAAACGTTTTTATTGATTTGCGGGGGAGTGGGAGGGAACGGACAGACAGACGGACAGACATGGCTATATCGACTTGGCTGTTGGTGCTATATATATATACTTTATGGGGTCGGAAATGCTTCCTTCTGCCTGTTACATACATTTGCACAAAATTAATATACCTTTGTACCTATAGTACATTGTATAAAAAGAGTAATTAAAAAAAATTGCATTTCGATTGGAATTTTCGGCATTGGCCCACCTTTGGCGTTTTACTATTATTAGGGAAAGTGCCTTCGTCCATAGTTTTTGCAAAAGATTTACATGAGAATATGAAAATTTTGATTAATAAAATAGTAGATTACAATTCTTTAATAGCCTTGCATTTCTCTATGCATGGTTTGTTCTTGTGTAGCTCGGAAACTGTGTTCGCCTTAGTTAAGATGGTTGTGGGTATTTATGCAAACGAACATGTCTAGATCGGCCGTTTGAATCCACTTCCCAACGACCTAAGTCACCCCTCTCTACTCTGCAAGTACTAGCCATAGAGAAAAGAACAATAAGCACAAAACGTCACCCATAATTGCGGACTTTGAAGGGCAATTGCATAAATTGATGGAAGCAACAACAAGAAGCCACAGAACCCCTTCGAGAGGAGCCTTGGCCAAGGAGTGCAAGTTGGAGGAGGACAGTCGAAAGAGTCGCCGCTCGATCCCAAACGAAAAATCGTGACTTATCGATCGCCTTTGATATGCGGATTGAATTCTTGTAATATTTCCCTGGCTCTCCTCCGCTTGACTCCGCCCCTCGCTGTATCTCCGGGAATCCCGACCGTCAGTTCAGGGCCAAATTGCCGGCAATATGTATGGCAGTGCCACCGTTGGCCAGCCACTGTGCTGCTACCCGCCCGCCACAAGGGATCGCGGCGAGGGAAAATGGTAATAAACGGAAAACAAGCTGCAGTCTGCCGTGGTAAGTGGTAGCATTGGACCTGGTCGAAGAGTTCGACGCTGATTTGAATGCTGACGCAGTGGGATGGATAATGGTTGGATCGCCTTAACCTTTGGCTCACCGTTTTTCTTATATGGGAGAAGTAATCGATATTGGATCAATCCGTTGTTTTAGTTAGGCCTACGAGTCTGTATGGGAAATTATCATTTTTATATATGATATGATATGATAGTTGAAAAGTTGGAGACTAAAAATGATAGTCAAAAACCATCTCTACACTTTGCAATGATCTATGCAGTCGTAGTATGGGGAAAAATATATTCTGGTAATTATAAACAACTTAACTAAAAATATTTACTGTTACTGGTACTGGGGGTGCTAGCAGAAAACCCTGAAAGTAATTATTACCCGTTCGAACCCAATTATTATATATACCTTCCAGTATTCATCGGTGTTCCATTTAATGAACTCAGCAAGAAACACAGTAAAACACAAAAGATTCGCCTCATTAAAAATGCGAAAAAGTTGACCTCAGTTGAGAATCAGGGATTGCATAAATCTTGCCCAGAATTCCGGGCTCTGCGACAGAACTCCGTGATGCGCTTAACTCACATCCGAGATCTTCAATTAGCTATCAAAAGGCAGCGCTGGTGATCCAGGAATTTCAAAGCGCAGCCAAAAAGGCGTTCGGGCAGCACATCCCCGGCTTCGATTTGCGGATCTGCAGCCGCGAGTTTGTCGGCATTCGACACACAGAGATGTAGGCAGAGGGCCTCCTACAACTTGGGGCTGCCCCGGAACGATCTTGAAGCTCCATTACTTGCCGCTAATTAAGCCTACCGAGGCGCGCATGAGACGCGTTCGTCTGCTTCGCCCAACTCCTCTGGGGCTTCAGTTCTCAGTTTATTCAGTTTGAGCTTAAGATTTCACACAGATTCCGATTCCGGCGGCCCGAGAGTCCACTAAAAAACATTGGCAATTAATTGTGAGTCTTCGGTTTGGACAGTAGCTGATAAGTGGAGTGGACAACTCACACATACACTCGCAGGAAGACTCCTTCGGTGGGGCTTTTGGGAGCAGCTCAAGGAGCACCGGGGCGTAATTGAAGGCGCGTAGCTGGGATAGTGTGGCTAAGCCCTTTTTCCTGGGAAGGGCATATCGGTTTCAAGGGTTAGCAAACAAAACAAATAAAATGTAAAGTGAGAAAATATAGGTAACTAAAGCAGTTAGATATAAGATTGTTTGATTTTATTATATTATTTAAGTCAGTGTTTTACAAGCAAGTTTTCGTTGATTAATATGCACTTGAGCCTTTACCTAAATTGAGTTATGTTAAGGCCGAAGGAGTAAGCTCTTTTTTGTAAATTTAAGGCTATAGCCCAAGCACTATTATAAACTAACTCAAATTAGAAGACCTTACCTAGGTAGGTGCCTATGTTAAGAGCGTTAAATTAAACAAATATAAACATAAACTAGTGCACTAATTTATAAGGGTAACCTTGAAGCGCTGGGAAATACTATGAATGAATAACAAAAGTTCAAAACAAATCAAAAGGAAAGCTATAGTCAAGTGAAACCGACAGCAAAGCATAGTGGTGTATAGAGTTTTTATATTATATAATTAAACTTCTTGTTTAATCGCCTCAAGGTGAATTAAGGGGTGGTAAGCATAAATAAAATTAATCAATTTTATTTTGTTATTCCAATATTTACCGTCTTTAGTGCAAATTGTTTTACAAGTCTTCAGCCTTGAACATGAGGTTTTGGTTTAATATTTGTATTTTTTATTCACAAGATAGTCACATTATTTGTATAGCCCTCTGAAAAGTAGCTCACTGCGCAGTCGTTTAGACCAGTCCACCAATTGTGGTTTCTCGCTCTTTGCCCAAGAGCTGATCGCCATCTAAGCCAAGTCTGGATTGGTTGGGTTCGCTGCTCATTCTGCGGTTTCTGCTCCTACCGCCGCTTCTCCCACTGGCCGAAAAGCAATTGCCAATTGCCAACTTACTCGTATTTTGATTTCGAGCGTGCGATTCGAATACGAAATTAGCAATTAGTTCTGACTTCGGCGGTGGGACAAGCCGCCACTGGAATTTACCGCCTAATCAAGCGTTGAGATTTTAAATATGGCTTCGCTCAAGCTCCCTCTTTTATTTCCTCCGCAGGCACCTCAAGTCGGCCCATTCCCGGGAGGGGGACGACGCAAGGGAGTGGTTCGCATGCGATCAGTGCGAGTTCAGAACCCGCACCAAAGGCCACCTCCGCCGGCACTCGCTGCGCCACTCGGGACAGAAGCCCCACCAGTGCCCCCACTGCGACTTCCAATGCAGCACCATCGACAATCTGCGCAAGCACATCGTCAAGACGGGCAAACATCCCGGCAAATTCATCTACGAATGCCACAAGTGTTCCGATCAGGCGCCAAATGAGATCTTTAAGAGCAACACATTCAAGGAATACCATAAGCATTTGGCCACTCACAAAATGGATTAAGGATACGATATAGTAAGAAGCCTTCAAAAGTTTAAGAGAGATTCATATACCTACAACATTTTCAATACAAAATTATCATAAGACACAGTTTTTTCCGAATATGTTCCAGCTTTTGTATGCATTTCAATAGTTATTGAAAGCTCCGATGAAATCCCTATTAGTTTAGTTTGTAGAACCTCTAGACTTCATGAAATACATGAAATACTGTATATGAAACGTTGGTAATTTTTCTTGCATTAAACTTTTAACTAAGATACATTGTTTTAAGTAAAGCTACCATTTCCAAATAAACTTTTTGTTATAAACTATTTTTAAAGGCGTTTAGAGTGTAGAGGCATGAATTTTGTGTTTTTTTCGGGTGCTATAAATAAGAAACAAAACACATTTTTAGTATAACTTTTTTTACAACGCGTCTATTAATATTTGAAGGTTGAAGGTTTTGAAGGTCACGGTTACCACGATTCCAATTCTACTGATTAAACAAAAAAAAATTAAATATAAATGTTAATAAGTGAGGCTATCGCACTAACTAGGGTCGGAAATGTCTCCTTCACTGCTTTGCAAACTTCTGACTAATATTATAATACCCCACAAGGGTACACATTTTATTAGTAAGTTTTAACTCTTCGATGTTTGTAATAGGCCCCTACAAGGTAATTGATTTTCGTTTTTGGTTATCTCTGCACACATTTATGTACTATGGTTAAGAAGTTAGATAACTTCTACTTTAATGCAATTAGTTTTGCACTTAATAAACCTCTTACTTTACGGCGATAATGAATATTTATATTATTTTACCCTAACGACATTACTACGTGCATCATAAGAAAACAGAACAACTAGAACAATTGATACCATTTTTAATACTAGTTTGAAGCCTCAACCTATTCGAGGAAGGTTCTCAGATAGTATAAATGCTATCTTTGTAAAGTTAATCGTTTAGAGCACAAGTCTTTAGGTATTGGTATCCTCTTCAGCAAGTTCGTCGTAATTTAATTCTTAAATTGATTATTTTTCTGATTTGTGTAAATTTTTACTATATTTGAATGCTTTTTCGTACAAAGTTATTTGCAAAATTTAGCCATTGCTTTTTGGATATATTTAAAAGACCTGTATTTGTTTATAGCAACAAATATATTCTTGTACACAATCCAAAAATAAAAAACTTATACTTTTCACATTTTATATTCTCAAATTTTAATGTGTGAAATAAAATAAGCGTGAGCTTATTTTTAATTGTATTTAAGTAAATGTGGTTCCAATGTAGCTGTTTCAAGCGAGCTGATGGTTGCTTAGCTTAGAGGTTATTAGAAAGCCTTTAAAGTTGTAACAGAAATTATAGCTAAGGGTGGAAATGAAGTTCTCGGAGTATAATTGGTAGAATATAAATGGAACTCGTTTAATGATACGCCCGCCGCCAGCAAATCTCCAATCCGATCAGATGCCGCTTCCTGCACAAAAAAAAACCCCAACGTTTTATAAGGCGTCGGAGATCGAGGTTCCGAATCCGAAGGTCTGCTTAATGCTGTGCCAGTAATACCGGTACCAGTTTGTTTTCATCGCATCGTACTCGGAGGCGGGGATGCCGGTCTGCTTAAGCGTCATCATCGTGCTGGACGACTGCAAGAATGGAATTGAAAAAATTGTTTAAGCATTAAGGGTTATGTTTAAAATGGTATTGAAAGTTCTTAATAATTTTGTTTGCAAAAAATTTGAGTACATCCCTTCGATTATTGGTATACTTTTTTCAATTTTAAATTAATTGTTATACGTGTATTAGATGTTCTTATTGTTTTTTAGCATTATTCATAAACTACAACATAACGAACCAATTTTATCTTATTCCAAAAATCACATATTATATTTAAGAAAATATAATATTATATTTTGTTTTAAATGTAATCTAGATATTTACCCATACACCGACAAAGTGGTATTTATATTTAAGTCTGCCTTTTGCAGACAAAAGTCGATTTTATTGTATATTAAGATCAGTCTAGTTCTTATTAGAAAATTTGGAGATTTCACCCAGGTAGAGTTTAGATCCATAGATAAATTCAATATATCTTTTAACCTTTCAAGAGCGTTAAATTTTTTTATTATCAGCAAAACCTTAAATTAAATCGATTCCCTTGTTTACGTATATTCTCTATAAACTTACAGTTTCTTCCAGCTCAATAGTAACATTCGAATAGTGACCAGATGACCAGTTTTTCAGACGCCAGCTCTGCTGTATTTTCTTTTCAGGCACTAGCTCCTCGAACTTGCCAAGCACATTGCCGCCATACAAAACAAACCTAAAGCGGGTGAAAAGGATAAGATTATTAAAAATGTAGAGAAAAGTAATAAAATAAACAGCTGAATCTGACACATGCTCTTGCAGTGCACTACAATTTTAATTAAAAGTTTGGGTCCCAATTAAGGAGTCATTTCCGACCTGATAGAGTTTATACATTCTTAATCAGCATTAACCAGCCGAGTCGATCCATTTGTTTTCCTGTTTTATGTAAATTTATTGATAATTTTTCGAGCTCTCAAGATAAAACCATCCAAATAATCTTATTATGATTGCAGTATGTAAGTCGGAAAGAATCTTATTGGACTACTGTATTACATATAAGTGAGAAAACGATCGGAAAGCTATTAGAAAAACTCTTGAACTTGCTTTCTCAACGAGTTTTTGTTTTTGTTTTGCATTTATACCATATATGCAAAAATCGCGGAGTAGAATAGGAAAATTAAAAAAACATCGTTATTTCTAAACATAACTTGAGGTAATTTTCAGGTAACTAAATCAAACAACGGTGTGCTATAGCTGTCATAGTAACGATTGGCGCAAATTGCAAACTGCAAGGGGATACCAGATTTTGCTTCCCGAAGTTTAGACGATTCCTTTACAAGGACAACGGAATACAAATAAGGCACTTACTCTCCACCGCGCACCGCATCCACTTTGGCGGGGGCTCTCGTAAAGGCAGTGACCATATCCTGCTTAGTCAGAGCATTGTACAGGTCATTTGCGTTGCAATGGAACTCTTCCGTCATCGAGAGGGTTCGTACGTCCAGCTTGCATCCAACGCCAGAGTTGTTACCCTTGGGGGCGGCCACAGAGGTGTTCGACGACGCCTTCTGAGCAGCATTTCTGGCATTGTTGACCTCCGTGACGTTGGCATTAGTCACACCCACAGGGCCCGTGGCGTCGTCACCCTTCTTTGGTAAAATGAGGTTCTTGGAATACTCCTCTTTTAATTCCCGGATGTAGGCTCCCAGCTGCTGGCGGACGCGGTCCCGGCCTACATTGTACATAAACTGCTTAAGGGTCTCCGATTCGTCGTTGGACTCATCAATGGTCACAGTGATCTCGACGTCCGAGAGGTCGTTCTCCTCGGACAGATTGGGAATGGTGAGCTTGCCCTTGTGGCTTAACTTGCTGTTCTTCAGCAGCTTGCCGGACCACTTTAGCACCAATTCCCACTCGTAGAAGAAAATGAGCTTGCCCTTGCGATTGTTGACAGTGGCCTCGCCGGTGCACTTGTCCACGGTGTCCACCACACACTCGATGTCGCTCTGCCCTGCGGTTTGAGGTTCGGATTCGGATTTTACGTTAGAATCACAGGTCGCAGAGCTACTTGCCTATTTTCAGATCCTTGAACAGCTGATGCAACCGATCCTTTGACCAGGTCGTTGCATTCTTTTCCGTCCAGTGCCAGTTGTTAACGTTGGTGGCGTCCGGACGCTCCTCGACAATCCAGCGCGGATCTCCACATCCCCACTTAGCCATCGTTTAATCCGCGAACTGAACTGAAAACTATGCACGTGGGAAAGAGAAAATAATTTAAGCAATTTTCCACTAGAGGTGGAGAAACATCGTGGCCATCGTTTAATCCTGCTAAATACCTGACAGTTGTTTGAATGAAATGCTTGGTGCCGGCGGGCGGTTTTGGTCCAGCAGTCCTGTGGTTTCCTGATTCCGTCGATTTGCACCGAGTTGCAAGCCGAATTTTCTAGAATTCTACTGTTTGAAACAGTATTAAAAATCTTTTTTCACATGCGCACATATGATTGCGGCGTTGCCACCTGACGAAGTTATCGTAGTGGTGGTCAATCGAAGGGTTTTTTATGCGGTCGTATTTGGTACTTTTGTTATTTTACTTCTCGATAACATTTGATTTTTTAGTATGGTTTTCTTTTTAGAGTGCCTGCCTGCTGGCCCCCTCTACTGGTGTGGGTACTGAAATCAATTAAGAATTATATGTTGGTTTTAAAATCAGCCCACCGTCTGTCGCGTTTTATTTTCATCAGCATGGCAGCACTCTTTCTATTGTAAAAATATCGATACATTCAGTATTTTTTTTGCTACATTTACTATCGAGCAATCGACACATCGCTAGTTGAGAGCTGAAAGAAAATGGCGATAGAATTTTTTGTTGATTTTTAAAAACTTGTAATTTTTGTTCAATTGTTCAATGAAAACCCGCAGAAATTAGCCGTGTTCTTTGCCAATAATGCACCATTAGTGCTTGGGCCCTGACCGCGAGAGTGTGTGTAGAGTGGCCGCCACAATGATAAGCGCAATGGACAATTTCGACAACAGATCGTATGGAGCTATTTCAAAGGGGCGGAGTGAATTCCCTATGCCAGGTAAACACCTCAGATCAGCAAGGCGAGCCACCGAGATATGGATAAATATATACAAAACCCTTGCCTTGTCCAGTGTTCGGTGGATAAAGAAAAAAATAACATATGTATTTAAGTGCACTCAAGCCCAAACAAAAAGTTTGACGAAGCAACAAGCATACAGCATATTTGTATATGTGTGTGTGATGTGATGCGTGTGTGCGTGCGTTCTCATTTGCTGGCCTGGCCTTCAATCGAGTTTAATCCGCAGTTCCGAATTAGAGCTAATAAGTCAATTTACACAATTAGTCTCCCATTGTGCGTGCCCCAGATCTGGAATGACAACGAATCGGCGAGGAAGAAACGCTAACTAGGAAAATTGAGTATTGATTCAGAAACAGCTGCTATCTCGCTCCTGCGCATGCACTTCATGCAGTTGGTGTGTGTTTGTGTCTGTGACTGTGACTGTGGGCGTATTTACTTGCGTGTTGCTGGAATGTTGTTGTGGCTGTGGAATTAAAAAACAAAAAACTTTAAAATAATACAGTGCTGGAGGCTGAACCAAATTCATTGTTTCTCGTCTCTCCGTCTTCCAGAATTAACGCCGGAGCAGCAAAAACTGCTGATTGAGCTGCGACGCAGGAAGCAGGAACTTTTGCTCGAAATACAGGTGAGTTCGTGATCAAACACACCCAACAACAAAGACAAAACGTTGGTGAACGCAACGAGTCAACGTCACTTTCAAAGTGAATGATCTGCTATAGAACGGCTCTCCTAACTTTGTGTGGATAAATGAGGTCAAGTCTACTGACAATGTAAATAACACATTTGCATTACTATTTTCGTTTTTTTAAGATGCCCTATCAAACCTAATAATGTAGTTAAATTAAGCAAAATATTCTCTTTTAGAATGGAAGTTGAGTTGTTGACACTAATTTTGGGCTGCTCTTGAGGGAACAAAAAGAAGTAATACACTTATGTAGTTAATTGAGTGAACATGTTCCTCCTAATTGTTCATTTTGTTCATCTCTAAATTCTGGCTCAGCTCTAAAATTTTGTGTTTGTCAAAAACTTTCTCAAAGTGGCAAAATTTAAAAGAAAATTTTTAACCATTGTGCAGAAGAAATATGAAATAATATGCATCATTTTTAAAATCAGGAAGGCAACTTCAATTATTGCAGCATCAATCTAAACCGAGATCTCAAACGTTTTTATACCCTTGCAGGGTATTATAATTTTAGTCAGAAGTTTGCAACGCAGTGAAGGAGACATTTCCGACCCTATAAAGTACATATATTCTTGATCAGCATCAACAGTCGAGTCGATCTAGCCATGTCCGTCTGTCTGTCCATCAGTCCGTCTGTTTCTACACAAACTAGTCCCTCAGTTTTAAAGCTATCTGAATGAAACTTTGCAAATAGTCTTCTATATGCTCTCACTGCTATATATGTCGGAACGGGCCGGATCGGACGACTATATCATATGGATCGGTAAATTTTAATGCAAAAATTATAACTTTGCCAATTTTTACAATATTTACAATAAAATTTGAGATATGGACATTTTGTATTATTCTAGAATTTCGGTTTTAATTTGATCCAAATCGGACAACTATATCATATAGCTGTCATTGGACCGTTCGGCAAATTTTGAAGAAAAAATCTAACTATCTAATCTAATCTTCCACATATTTTCATAAAATTTGAGAGATGGCCATTTTGTATTTTTCTTGAATTTCGGTTTTAATTTTATTCAAATCGGACCACTATATCAAATGCCATAGGATTTATATTAATTCATTTAGTTCGTTCGCAACATTTTTCTCTCGCAATGTCAGTACTCGAGAAAACGAAAAAGTAGGAAAATTTTTCTTCTTCTTCTACTTACTGCAAGGGTATTTAAACTTCGGCTTGCCGAAGTTTGCTTCCTTTCTTGTTTTTCTTTGTATCCATTAAAATTCACTACTTACATATGTATGTATATGTCTGTATATAAACAGTAAAAAGTAAGCAACTGAGCAATAAACAAGTGAACAATATGAGTTAGTTGAATTAGGTTTAAAAAAAATGAATGAATTAAATAAAGTGGTTCACCTAAGTATAGTAAATACCCAGCAGCTTTTAAGAAATCTTCCTCTGATTATCTATAGGCATTTGCTTTTGTTTTTGTTTTTCTATAACTAACGGCACTTTTGCTTTGACCAATTAGGTCGGATCACATTTATTTGTTGTAAGTTTATAGTATTGTCTTTGATTTGACTTTTAGCGGTAGTTCCCTTTCTATTTTTCTTTTATTGCCTTCGTTGACATTTTCTCATTAGCAGTGGTCGATAGAAGTATTCACACATTTGTTTGCTTAATAATCTGTGTAATAGAGGAGTACGTACCGCTGTTGTGAAGTGTGCTCCGCCTTACTTCTTTTGTACATAGTCTCAGCTCATCTATGAACTTTTGTGGTTGACATTTACTTTGCAGCCGTTTGAAAGCCACTTGAATTCGCATTCAATGCAATATTACATATGTACATATGTATTTACATACATATGTATGTATATATGAAAAACTTAAACTGTAAAAGAGTGGGGACATGAATGGATTTATTTAAACGAGTGTTAAGTCCCAAAGATAATACATTTTGCTCACAGTGTTGGTTTATTTAATTTTTCTATTCATATATTTAAAACAATTTAATATGAGCATAAACGTAAGTAAAAGTATTAGTGTTATGTCGAAGTCACGTGACATTTGTCCGGTAATGTCGTCTACCTGCCTTCGGTGTAGTCCGCTCCCGTCCACCGGTCGTGAATACTCAGATAATCTCTCACAATTCTTCGCAACTGTCTCTTAGTCATCGATGACGTTTCGCGGGAGTAAATACATACCCTCCTTTCTTTGCTGGCCGTACCGTCTTGCCGTCACAAAAAACACGCTTGGAAACTGTTAAGTGAATTTTACATTGGTGCCAATTGCTGAGGAATTGTTATCATTTTCGTTTCCGTATCATGTCATTATTTCTAGTTATATATGTGCATTAATGTGTATGTCATAAGAAACGTGATCGAAAGCGACAAAATTGTTATTTATTATTTAATATCAAGTTGTTACTGTTGTTACTGTACAGTGATATGTACAAGTTCTTGTTTCGTAAGATAGTGAGAAAGTCTAGAGCCATGGTGAGTGTTTTACAAAGAAAATGCAATCAATGATATTTCAGTCTATACCACATATTATTCCCAATTAATAAACAATTCATGTGTAAGACTACACGCTTCAGGCAAGCTAACAGATTCAGAACAAGATCGTGGTCTGAGCCAGCAGTAAGTTTAGCTTTCAGCCGTAAGTGTTCCTCGGACCTGAAAACAGAGAAGTGCTCTGCGTTGAAATAGATAGCTTCATGTCTGAGTTCTTTAATTTCTGTGACAGCTAGATATATGATATAGAGATTTTCACAAAAGTCGAACATAGAAATCTTAAAAACATATCTCATGATGAACATGATGAAAAAAGGCAAAGTAATATATGTTTTCTATGTTCCTATGGCAGCCCGATGATTGTCGATGCTGATCATGAATTTGTGTATTTATTGAGTCGGAAATGCATTGCAAACTTCTGACTAAAATTATTATAATGCCCTGAAAGGGTATGAAAACAGTTCCTTTATGGAATACCTCTAATCCAATATTCAATAACCAGGTCCTCTATTTTCCCTAGAAATGGTGTTAAGTCCGTGAAATTCCGGTAAATTATATTTATGTATAATTCATAAAGCATATTGTAAGAAAGTCCCCTCGCTTTGACCTATCCCACTATATAATTTTTTACCTGGCACTGCAACTGACACCAAATTCTTCCCTCCTTACCTGAACTCGCTTCAGACGCGTTACCGTGTATGCATACATTAACAAATCTGTTCCCTATTTATTCGGTTCTGAGCCCGGGTTGTCGGGTTTTAGTTTCAATTTTTCAGCAATTAGCTGAGTTTTGGGTGGTGTGATGAGGCATCTGAATTTGCTTGCCTTGCAGCGGCAATAAATTTACAAACGAAACCGGGCAGAAGGAGTACAGACACATTCATTTATATTTTTGGTCTCTCTGTACATTTCTGCATTGCACAAATTATGCAGATAAATGGGAATGGATAGTACTTAAATAGAATGGCATTCATGAAAATAGATTAAAAAATATATTTTGATACTTAGCTAAAGATATTGGTAAAGTAAAAAGAAATAAAGTAATACAACAATTTTAAACTCAATGAATAGCCAATTTAAGCTTTAAGCTTTAAGATTTTTTAAAATTTGCTTTGATCTGAATGAAAATTAGTTTGGTAATAAAAGAATTTTTCCAAAAATAGCATCAGTGTGACCATACTTGGGAATGTATAATTTTATACAGTGGCGCCAACACTTGGGATTTTTGCCAAGCTTGAAAAATATTGGATGTGATAGTGTTGGTAGAGGTCGCCACCGCATGTGTTTAATAAATGTAAAAAGCGTGTCAAGTTTGCTTTTCGAAAAAATTGAGAAATGCAGTAAAATGGACCGACGATTTTACGTCGTTTTACCCGGAAGACGCACTAACCGATAATACTTCATATACAATACCTTTGTATGGGGACCAACCAAGCCATCGAGTCGTTATAACCGGATTCTATTATGATATAGTAGTAAAAAAATATAAGTTAATTTGTTTTGTTTCAGTAATCAAAATATTTACTATAGTATACATATATGCACAAGCGTCTCTGTTTATACTTTATGAAATACTTTACAAATTCTTTACTTTACTTTACAAATATTCAGTATTGCTTTTGGGTGACTCACGACATTCCACAGTTATCAGAGAATGTTAGTTGAGGGACTCATTGACGACCCCTTAAGTCAGCGTTCGTTTCGTTTCAATGGGCCTGCATATTTAACTTCTTATATCAGTTGGCTCAGCTGAACTGATAAGACGTCAGTCTTCCCATTTATGGGCGGCAGCTGTGGGTGATGTAAATAAATATTGGTGTTGCTAAAATATACGTAAAATAGATTGCTCCGCTTAACTTTGGCCATTTATTACAAATGGTTTCTCCTCCTATTATTGCACCACCTCTCCACTTATTGCTGCTTGTTGTTGGGACTAGGTTCAGATAAAGTCCCTGTTAAGAAAATTTATCAGACTCACAGTCAAATTATTTCGAGAAAAGAAGAAATTCCCCGAGCCAAATAACACATCCATGTCTATTTCAAGGTTTTAACTTTCTCAGCCCATAATTAAAATTAGCCGGGATAAACATTTTTTTCCAACAGATATTTTGCCGTTATTCAAGGATGAACTGACGAAAATGTCAATGTCCTTGGTGTCCTGGTTCGATAGTTACAGGATGTTGCCATAAAATGTTCACAAAATTCTTGTTGAAGGCACTTTTTTAATATTTTTTTACGTATTTACTTACCTTTATATATTTATATTTTCCACCTAGTTTTGCAATACAATAAATATTTATTGTATAAAATAAAAAAAATAAATATTTATTAAATAAATATTTATTTATTTATTTTATATACTTATTTATTTATTTATTTTATACAAATTTAATAATAAATAAATAAATATTTATTTATTGTATAAAATAATTTTTTATTATTATTATTTATTATTATTTATTTTATACAATAAATAAATATTTATTTCACCAACACTTTTCCCGCCAAAAAATGTTTGTCATACTTTTGCAAAAAAAATGTCTCCTAAATAAACATGTGCGCATCTTACAAGTAACTTTTTAGTTATTTTGGATGAAAAAAAACATTAAGCAAGAAGCGAAAAAAGCGCGAAGCAAAAAAAATTTTAATTCCAGGTAACTGGGGCTTATTTCTACAATGTTGCCTATAGGCAACAAATGGGTTAATGAAGTGCCTAATAATTGAAAACTGCATTATAGAACCATAATCAATATGCATTATGTTATTCTCTTTCATTTGATACTTTTCATCATTTGATTTGATAGGATTTTTGGCAATAAGGAAATATAGAAATTTCTACAATGAGCCGAGAATCCAGAAAAGCTTCTTGAAGGCATTTTAAAAAGTCTATATTTTAATATCTGAATGAGAAGAACCCGCCCCCAGCCCGAATATGATAATAAATTCAACGCTGTAGGATGTTTATTCTTCAACTTTAAAATTGCTAAGTTACGTGCTGTTTAAGTATTAGATTCTCCAACCCAAACCCTCCACCAGAGCTCTAAATTATGATTTACGGGAAACAGCAAAGGCAGCATAAACAAAACAAGTACATAGAGGCGAACTTATTGAAAGCGCACTTGAAGTGTAAATTTGTCTTTGATTTATGTTGTCTGCTTTGAGGTTATGGGCGAACAGGACGAGACACTGAAGGGAAAGGAACGGGCCGGGAAGGAACTCGGACTGGGAACGAATGGCAACAATGGCCAATGCACTGCCATCACTCTGTTCTGTCCCGCTGCTCATACCCTCTCTCGGCCCCGAACAATGGCCAAGGGAAACTAATCGAAGTCAGAGCCAACGCAAAACACAAATGAAAAGTGGTACAAGTAACGGGGAACGGTTGGTGGGGAACGTGGAACGATAGACGGGGCAACTACTGGGGTTTATGGCGTCTGCATGCAAATGGGCTCACTTAGTTCTCACGTGTTTCAATATTATGTGATTATGCAAAATCAGGAGCAGGCTAAATGAAAATGACTTCCTCCCATGTCAATGTACCATTGCAACTTTGGCGGCTCATTTAACCAAATGGCGTGTGTGTTGTAAAAAGCCATTAGGTACGTATTTAAATATTTTACAATTTGAAAGTTCTAAGCAATCTAGACGGACTTCGCGGTCTGCCCATTTGTATGAAACATCCTGAGAATCTTTCCGTCTCGGCAAAGATTCCATTGAAATTTATCAGGGATCAGAATTTGAAAAATAATTCATAATTTGTTAGAAAATTTAGTTAGTTTTGACTTTTTATTTTAAAACTAAAATCTGTTATCTAAACTTAGTTAGATGTGTAAGCGCGCATTCGGGCGTTACTGTGACTGTTCTCTTAATATCATCTGCCCAAAGCGAATCTCTTCCTCCTTGTTTTCCTCTCTTAGAGCCACTTGTTGTAAGCCGCACGGTAGTCAGCTCAGCTGTGCCGACGTTCTCTCTTTGTCGCAAGAGGTTTATATTTAGTCGAAGAGCGAGGAAAATAAGAGAGTGGCTTACCCGCTAACAATAACATTTGCGCACTTTAACCGATAACAGTGCAGCCGCTTTAGTCGTTTTAAAGTGGAAGAGTGATTTGTTCACTTTTAGCTATTTTTAGCTTATTTTCTTGTATTTTATAATTCAATCAAAGAAATAATTTTGCAGGTGACTTAGGAAATTCCGTATCAGTGTGCTATTGTAAAATGTACATTTTTAAAATTAATGCTTATATTTGATAAAGATTGATAAACTTGTTTTAATTAAACATTTCTATTAAAATGGTGTTTGTTATTATTCCTTTTTTTTTTAATAATTTTAATTTTAATTGTCTCTTTTTCTAAAGAAGTAATTTTTAGTTCCTATTAATAGGAATTGAATTAAACTTAAGAAAAAATACGCTAATATCCGGGACTTTTCTGTGATTTGGAAGCGATCGTTCGTAATTTTTTTGAATTTATACTTGAAATTTGGACCAGACATTCTTAAGATATCGAACTTTATGGAAAAGAAAGAATCTTTTTTATATTACAAATCTAGGTGTACATGCCCCCTTAAAAAAGTGGGAAAAACCAATACAAATGAAAAATCCCGAATTCCCGCAATTCTCAATTTTTTCCCAAATCTGAATTAAAAAAAAAAGCCAAATTTGACGGGTAAAAAGCTAAAGTGACAGCCTTGTTCTACTCGCTGTCCGTTAACCGTTAGAGAGAAAAATCGGCCTGACGGATACGGATCGTTCGGAGTGCGCGGCCTTTCGAGTTGAAACTAAATTGCATTTTTCTTTTCGAGTTTTGTTTGCCTTCTCCCGTGACAAAGTGCCAAAACAGAAAATAAAAATTGATATATAAATACAATATTTGTGGTGGAATGCCAGAAATTATAAATTTAAATATTTTGAAATAAATAAGTGTTAGTGTGATTGTGTTTCTCCCATACGTTAATTACGCTGGCCTAGCCATGTGCAAAAATTAAGTTTGCTTAAGGCAGAGAGTCGAGAAACGGCCTCCGAATTCCATTGATAAGGCGTCGGCCTATCAGCTTCCATAGTGCGAAAATAAAGAGAGTAAACAGAGTGTCCAGGAGGCTACGGAGTGCAAACAAAGAGCTGCATCTGAATCATCGGAATATTCCATGTAAATATATGCCAGTCTTATGATTGTCCACTTTCCCCCACATATTTTGTGCCAAGCTATTTACAAGTACAAGCCTGGGGCGTCATTCGCACTTGGGATATTTATTAATAACGATTATTAAAAATAGGTAGTTCAGGTGTGTGTTTTCTGTAGCCAGACAATTATTACTAATAGCCGACGTTGAATAATATATTTATTTATTTTCTCATCCGTCTACTGCTGATAAAATGTAGCTGCCATTCGTGACGTCAGTGCGCTGTGCCTGCCTTTATTTACCTTTATCAATTATTGTCGGACTCTGCTTAAATTATCAATAGGTTTTGTTTGTTCTGTGCGCTGTTCTGACGCAATTTTTTCTGATTTTTATATGTTTAAATGGTCAGCAGTAAAAAAAACACATATATGGAAAAAAACACATTTATGGTGGGCAAGCTTGTCGTTGAGTTCTTTAAAAAGGAATTCTTTTTATTGTTTTTTGTTGTGGCGAAAGCATGAAATGAGTGTGTGTGGGGTTTGGGAGACTTTTGAATCAGATAATTTAGCTGAACAGGTTGATCATAGACATCATTATTCAGTAGGAGCATGTCCACCCAAGACTTTGCTGGCTCAGAGTTAGGACTCGAAGAAATACAAACCGAAGTTACTGGACTTGAACTAGCGTTAGTAGTTCGGAAAAAGGGCTTCCATGACCGGCTTCCATTGCTCGAGATATGTACGGTGCAGTGTACATATTCTATTTGGGCGAGTGAACAATAAAATGCCGCACGGGAGCAATTGAAAAATGGGTGTGTAGTGTGAAGTAGTACCTCACTCGCCGCCTCCTCCCTCCATCCTTGAATTTGCAGCCCTTCCACCTGCTGCGCGACTTATTCTGCATATTTTAAGCGCGCCTGCCAATGAAACATGCCAAAAAAACACACAGAACTACAAGTCAACTTGGGTCATGCTATACTTATATATATCTGTATGTATGCCTTGGGGGAACGGGTCGGATGCGAGGCCCGCGAGCTGCCAACGTTTCTCCTTCTATTCGTGGTGATGGTGCCAAGAATGCAATGGCGGCGCGCGTTTCCGAGTCCGTTGCTGTTTTGGGCCAATATACAGTACTCAGTCCACAGCGCGGCTGGCCAAAAGAAGTGATTTCGTATGGTGCGGGGAAATGGTTTTTACGAAAAAAAGCTAACAGAAAATCAATACTTTCCACTTGACACTGAAATAATGTGTTTGGTGTTTGTCCTTTATTACTTTGTGCGTTCCACAACATAAAATGGAACAACATAAAACCTCCAGGAGAAGTTGACATCGAAAAGAAAAAAATGTAACATTTAGTTTGCGGTCAAGTGAGATTCTTGCCCGATCATTTCAATCTAATCTTATTTTGATAGTAGAAAGCTAAATATTTAACGTACACATGGGAACGCCGGAAGTTGACACTCAAACGATTATCCTGGTATCTAATCTGCTGAAAGTAGCAAAAAGTAGAATACGTGATGTACACATTTCGTAGAATCGAGTCAACCCATAAAATACTATTTTTTATCCGTACTTATTACGTACTTAAATATTGTCATATTCGCTTAAAGACTTCACTGTTTTTTGGTAACTTTTTGCAGCGACACCAAAAACATAAGTATTTCTTGTATTTAGAGTACTTTCGCCTTTTAAAATGCCAAACAAATTTAAAGATGCTGTAGAGAAGCATCAGAGCTGCGGTTAATCAGGGGATAATAACCTCTGCCACCGAGCAAGGCGAGTGGAAAGAAGGCATCAAAGAGCCACCCAGACAAACCACGAGTACATGGCATAATGATCAACTTGGTCTGCTGGCGACAATGCTGGTGGTCATAATGAAGATTATGATGAAAAGGCAGCCACCGCAGCCCTAAGAGAAGAAGAGTTCAGTGCATCGGAGGCCAAATGCATGATTGGAATATTTTTTGTGCTGCAGCCAAGGGGAAGAGCTGAGCAGCTCATGCCTCAGCGGATGCGTTCATTTAGGTTCTGCTCACAAAAGGGGTTACCGCTGACCAATGACGTAGAGCTGAGTTTTATAGTTTCGCCTGGGCTCATTATTCGGTTTTGTTCGTGTGCCTGCCCGGCCGAGCTATGCGGAAATTACTGCAAAATTGGGTTCATACACACACACTGCACACGCCAATTTTAGACCACAGACACCGCCCAGTTTCAGCTGCAAGAAAAACCAGGCATTAATTGTCAACAAACATGCGTCCCGTCTTAATGCGCGTTGCACCCGGTCGCTGTGCGCCTTGCATGTGCGAAAATAATTCCATTTACTTATAATGCAACTGTCCACTATCCCGGATCGGGCACGTGTGGTTCGTGGGGCAGAAACTGTGGGACCAGTAAGTGTAGAAATCAGCAGGTGAAAAAGGGGAACCATTATTTCCGTGGCAACCGCGTTTTATATGCGAAATTAGTTGTCCTTACCAAATGCAACCCACATACTGCATATGTAATATTTGTAGAGCTTAAACTCGTACTTACTACGACAAAAGTACACTTCACTTTCGCATAATACACTTATTTACGTACGAATCAAGGGTCGTTTCCCATGATAGTAATCCAAGACCCGAAACCCAGCCTATTTTTAAGAGCTAAACCAGATATGAGAGCCCCCTCCATAAGGTGTAATTCAAACAGTCTCTGACACTGTCGAGACGCTTCAAATTTTCAGACGGCAAGTGTTCTGAAAATTTGATACATATGTATGTACATATATATTTTGAGTCAGAAATATAAATATGTATTATGGTCGTGCTTGTGTTCGAGGAAAAGTCTATACTGAAATTTGCGCTTAGGAAAATGTAAATTAAATAATTTAAGTTTCCTGACCTTCTAAACATCTTATCGGTTTCAAACTAATTCTTTAGAAGTTATGCCATGAAAATTGCGGCCAGAATCGTGTACGCCAATTTCGATGTAGGCGGTAACACGTCATACGGGATCGACCATAACTCCCTAATATTTTTTTTGTTTCATAATATGAAAAATATTTTCGTTTCCTCAAACTTGCATCTAAATTTAAATAATACCTATTTGTATGTGCGCCGTTTTATTTCTCCACCAAAAAAATCACAAAAAAAAGCTCTTTCTAAAACCTTTTGAACTTGGGCACTTTCCTAGTTTTCCGCTAAAACTGGCATCAAAACAACAAGCAATTTGCATCAAGTTGCAGAATAGCCGGGCCTGTCAACACTTTGCGGATTTCCCTTCGCAAACAAAACTGCGCACTTCCAAATCAATTAAAAAGTCCCCAATGAGATCTCATTGCACTTTGTGCGGCGCAGCAAACACGAACTTGCGATTGTAAAAGCAAATTATTTTTCGCATTGCACATGTTTTCCGAAACTTATTACTAGGCAGCGTGAAAATGATTTAGATTACTCGGAAGCTCATTTAAAAATATCATTGTCTGTCTCACTGCGCCCTCCGGGCTTGCTTCATGCTAAAAACAATTAAGGGGGCAACTATGCTAGGAGCCCTCCCCTCATTTCATAAATCCATAAAGTCGGAAAGGCCGTCAAAGCGGGCGTATATTTAATTTAATAGCCCACGGACACGGCACGTAACCTATCTCTATCCAGACTGGCGTACTCTCAGCCCAAAGAAGCAACCCCTCTCTCTTTCTTTCACCGAATGCACGCCTTCGACGCACCGCAATATATAGATACTTTGTGTATGCATCTGTGCCCTGGCAGACAATAAAAACATGGCTATATAGTGTAACAATACTCTCCCAGCAGTTTGAAGGGCAAGGCGAGGCGTTTTTAGAACCCGGCAGCCCTTTAAAACAGCCGTCCAGACCCTGGTTAATTGCTCCTGTCGCCAGACGGACTAGGATTGGGTGGCAGGGAGGCAAGTTTGAGTGGTGCACTTTTAGCGAGTGCAATCAACTGAGGAGCATTAAATGTAGAATATGCATTTTAATAATAGCCTTGCTAATTGCATGAGTCATGTCAGGTCACATTACCCTTATCAAAACGTTGAAAGCTTCCGGTGAAGGGAATTAAATTGGTTGAAGAGTATTTGCTAGCTAAATACTAAGCAAGTTTTATTAAAATAAATAGTAGTATTAATGCAGACGAAGACCTTTATCCAAGTCCTGCCAACCCAGACCCGGCAGTACCATCGGTTTTGGTAGAGTAAACTGGAAAAGGAAACCTAGGTTCTGCACCCCTCATCCACACGCGACCAGCTGCTGCCAGGCGGCGTCGGCAAATGCTAATTTTTCCCAAAACCCAATAGAAAATGATTAGTTTCCGACTTGCTTACGCGTGCAAGGAGTCAGGAAAGGGCGGGACGGGCATCGGTTTGTGGTTGGAAAATGTTCATGCATATGGCGCTAAAACCACCAAAGTTTTTATGTATTTTCCCTGCCATCTTTACGGCCACAAGGGCTTTGAAAGAATTGAATTTTGAAAGGGACCATTTCTGAAACTATTGAATGAATCTAAAGTAGAAACCAATAAAAATGTGTACTGAGGCAGCCTTAACCCTTTCCGAGGCAATTTTGATACCCATCTAAGTTTATGTCTTCATTTCGTGCTTCTTACTGCTGTACGAGACCGAGAAAATTGTCTTTGTCAACTTGAGCGAACGAAGGTCGATGACTGATCAATGCCCCTATAATACCAATTGCAGTGTACCTAAACGTTGTCCCTCTAGCAGCTCCAGCAATTAAAGCAGCTTTTTTTTCACTTGTGAAGTTGTCTGGTTTTCCTTTGTATTCCTTGCCGTTAAATTAATTTGCCATAAAATTAATTTATGACTGTTGTTGTTTTGTTTTTCCGTTAAGGTCTTTAGGTTTTTTCTTTTGCTGGACTTCCACCCATTCGGTTAATTGTTTTTGTGAAGTTTTCTATTTTGTTACATATTATTTAATTATCTACGAGTAATAGTGGTTTTTGTTTAAAGTCCCTAGAACACAGCGGTCTAAATCAATACGATCTAACCCAACGCTTAAGAAGGCTAATGGGGGGAAATATTTAAAAGTAAAATTAAATATTTTTTTTCTTTTTTAAGCGTTATACTCGCGTTTTTTCTGTGAACTCCGATCAGGCAGAACGAAGCATTTAGTCAACAATAAGCTGCCACTGTGTTGGACTCACTCCGGCTGGAGCCGACTTTACAGTGCAAACTTCCGTCCGCATTCCCTCTCCTTAAAGATCCCCTCCAGCCTGGCCCCACTGGGGCACCCCGTCGGGTGGCACTTAGAGAACCGCTAATATCTCTATATGCGGTTTACTTATCGGCTCCGGAATGGTTGTTTGTCTCCTTGCAGTGGCAGTTTGCTGTTGGTAAAATGTAGTTGCAATTTTCTTTATCTACTTTCTGATTTATGCAGACAAGGCGAGGCACTTTGTGATTGGGGCTTGCCTTGGCTCCCGCCTGCAGCTCCTGTGACCAGGCCCTGGGCTATGAATTTCGGTCCACTCCAAAGCCGACTGCGTGCGTCATAAACACGGACAGCGTGAGGCATGAGTCACTGGAGTAAGTTGCGAATGCGAAAGCCATATTTCTCCAGCGCCTGTTGTGTAGACCTATCTAGGCAATTTCATCTAAACTGCAATGCGCCAGAGAAGTGGCAGATGCAAATGGGCCACACTTCGTTTTGGGAGACAATGACGGGAACTCAAAGTCGAGAACTGACATGGGGCCTCAAACAAAACCAGCCCATCCCTGCCCATTTGGTAGTGCAACAAGTTGTCAGTCCTAACTGTACTGTGTTTATGTATTCTTAGCATTTGATTTACTCATTTGCAGCTCCTTCGTTTATCTCCCTTGCTATGTGGTAATTACAGAATACACTTGGAAATACGTAGATCTCTTAGTTTAATAATAAAGATGTAGAACTGTATTTAAGAATTTTATTTCATTAAGATATGTATATTTATATCTGGTTTAATTATATTGAACATTTCGTAAAGAGTAAATACGAAATGTGCCCTAACTTAAAGTTCCTACCCTTTAAGTATTAATATTTTAAGCAACCAAGCCTGAGTCTATTCTGAACATTTGGGTGCCCTGGATCTTATTGACAAATATAGCTCATTTTTTTGTGAACCTTAATTTTCAAGTGCCCCGTAATTAGCTTTTGTGTGGAACTTGTTTTTCCCCTTCTGGCAAGCAACTTCGCAGGCATTCCTTTCGATTCCGTTGACCCCTTCGCTTAATTATGCAGTTCTCCCGCTTGTCGTTCCGTAATATAAATATTTTTTTGCCACACCCTGGTAAACGCCTATTTGGTTTCTTTCAAGTTGCATGTTCGGTTTCAGTACTAGTCACTTTTAACACTTGTAGATGTCTCTCAGTAACAGTGCGCGTATTTATCATTCGAATTGCTGATTCACATTCACTGGGAATACTGGAGCTTCGATACAAATACTAGAAAACTTAGCCGCTGGTCTTGCAGTGGCAAATCTGGTGGAGGGGAAACTGGAGCAGTTTGAGGTGGCTTTTAGCGCACTCCCTCCTCCTCCTTTAAACGGTTTGTGTGACAAGGGGTTCGTCTGAAGGATTTCCCGCGAGTCGCTTTTCTTGCCACAAGTCCTCGATTTTTAAGTATCGCTATAAATGGTTTGCCATTAAGCCGCACAGAGGAGTAAAAATGCTTTGAGAGCTAAAACAAGTTCGAGGAAAGAAAGGGAAATATAAGAGAAATACCATTGTTTGGGGGGGAAGAACTCTAAAATTAACATATATAACTTACATATATGTAAACGATTTTTAAAAAATCTTTTCAAATTTTAAAAATTTTTAGTTAGATATATACTTGACCTAAGAAGCTATGAAAACTATAGAGATACGATTCCACATATTCGAGATTCTTAGATTTTTATTTACTCTTTTAAAGTAGCTTAAACCTGGAGGAATAAAAGGCCAAATGGGAAAATATAATGCCTTCGGTTTCTACGGTAGACAGTTGTTATTTATGTATGTCGTGCTGCTCTATATAGTGGCATAAATCCAGGAAATGCTGCTTAAGTGTGTGCATCATCACAAGCACCAGAATAAAAACAAAATCACAAAACTCAGTCGTAGAATGTGCATAAATCAGCCCGTTAAACAGCGACCCCAAATAGTTTATGACCTGATGTAAAAGGGGTCTAGAATAGTCGGAAACTCTCGAATGTGACAAATACTGCCAAAAACTAGTGCAATTTTGAAATGTTCTTGGTGAAAATAGTTCTCGGAGATTGATTTTGATTAATAAAAATTATAATAAATTCGTAAGACTTGGGACAAATCTTAGAATCCTTATTCATTTGCTCAAGTACTTATACTCTGAACAACCTAGGGAATATCCTAAGCCGAACAGTATCTAAAGCAAACATTTTTGCAACATTTTAGCTTAGCGCTACATCATCTTTATTTATTTATATTCGAGACACATGGAGAAATCGCCGCTCCTTAGTTTGGCTCGGTATTGTCAATAAAATAAACAAATGCAAAAGCAAAGCAAAGCAAAAAAAAAGTATATGTATATATATACATATACATATACATATATATAGAGAAGAGATCTCTAAAATCTGGCGCCAAAGCATACAAATAAATTGAAGAAAATATAAATTTCCGTGGCCGTGCTACGTTCATCTTTTCTTTATCTTTTACTCAATAAAATACAACTTTTTTGGGTTTCAATATTTAAATAGCAATTTGAATACATTCAGTCCAAGTAAAAAGTGATCTTAGAAATCAAAAGAAACAAGAATGCCTTGCTCCACGAGTATCGGGTCTAATTAACAATAAAGACCAGACGATATTACCCACTTGTGTTTTGCCGTCTGCTGTGTTCTCAAGAATATTAATATTAATTATGAGTTGAACAATGTCTGGGCCAAGGCATTGGAATTTCACTTTGAGCGAAATTTCTCATGACTCATTATTTTGAAAATGTTCTTCACTTGTGTATTTGACAACCGAAATATTCGACTGACCTTCGGGGATTTGTTTTGTTTTGTCAAAGCTGTGATCATAGAGCATTATGGAAATGCCCGAATCTCCATCGATATCTGTTATCTGTTCTCATCGGATCGATAGGGGGAAACCGATGGGCAGACCCACTGGCGGCCGAATATGTTATCTAACGAGATTTCCCACTGGGAAATACTGTTGTCACGGTCCCTATCTCTCGTCACTGACACACAGAATGAGTATTCGAATTCGAAACATATGTCAGCAAAGTGTGTAAAAATAAAAACCCGAGTGCATGGCAGATAGAGCTAGACCAAGGAACCGTATGCACTCGCCGCAAGCCGTCAGAAATGGAATAGCTTAGATGCCCAGGAATTTGGAATATAGATACCTATATATATATATCTGTCGAGATGCGCATGCCATGCATAAACAAAGATACAAAAGTATCTGCGACGTAAATTGGTATGCCTTTCGGTTATTAACAACGCGGCACTGCGAAGAGGTCGTGTCGACAGCTACTTTCAAGGACCCACAGTGCATATGTTCATATTCTTTAGAGAAGGCAATGGACTTTCGGTTTCGTGTTTTGGGTTTGCCCAGCCAGCCAGCCAGCCCGAGCAGCCATAAAAATTTCAATTTATAAACAAGCCGAGAGAATAAAAGTAAGCAGAGCTGCGCGTGTCTACACAGAAGCAGCAGCCAAAAAACATTGGGCAGGAAGAGCACATTTAGGAAGCAACAGACGACAGACAACGAGTGGAGACAAAAGAACCGAGAACCGAAAGAAAAAGTGGCAACGATTCAAACAGAGACACGGCGGCATCCGAGGAGAGATAGCTGGGTGTCCCGGGCTGTAGGAAAATAAACCCAGGGCGGATATCTCTTGGCGTTCCAATCACGTCGGCCAATGGCATTCGCAGACATCTCACGTCTTCGTGGGGCTACGGGCCAGGAGTAGCAGAGGGGATCATGGGACTAGACTGCGATTATGGGGTCCTTGCCACGCGGGTCGTGCTTTGGTGTCACTTTCAAATGCGAAAAAATGAAAGTGTTTCCCCAAAAGAAGCACACAGGAAATTCGGAACATTCGGACTTGTTTATGTTTAACGCCAAGCTGAGGTATATCCTGTTAAGATTAAGTTAAGTTGAGCGCAACTACATTTAGTGGTCTTCTTAAAATATTTACTCTATCTTTCGTTCCTCTTTTAAAAACTAGCTTAAAAGCTAATATGTCTTTAGTGTTTGTATCTTGACCGCAACTGTACCGCATACAAATGTGAAGTGCCTTTTGTAATGTTTTCCGCTTTGATAAAAAATGAAGCGGCAATATCTCATATCCGCTCGCTTTTCGCAATGCTCTTGCTTGTATCTGAGTTTAGTTAACTTAAATGTTGTGTTTGGTGCTGGAACAGAGGCAGTCTAACTTTTTATCGCCTTGGACTGTGCTCTTTAGTTAATCAAATGAAATTCATTCTGTTTCAAAGCCCCGCTCCAATGCTATTTGTTGAATACAATCTTACCCAGAGCCCAGCGTTACCGTGTTGTTTTCAGCAGAAGTTATTATAAATGATAAGCTTCAAATTAAAAATTATTTTTTATTTTTGTGATAAACTGGTTTTGCTCTTGGAATGCTAAACCCATTCAACACCTTTTACAATCAAAAAATCGTCGAACCGGTTATCCTAAATATTTAAATATTATTGTTTAGGCATGTCGAAGTTAACATTTACTCTAAATATTGATATGGTTTTAGCTTGATTAAAGTCCCAAGATCATGAAACTTACTAATTGCTCTGGTTTATAGCGTTGTAAAATATTTTAGAAATTGAAAAATCGTATTTTCAAGTTACACTTTTTTAATATCTTTATATAATATAATATTCCACATGGCCGTGCAAATGACTTTGATCTTCTTTCGTGTCATTCTGCTCCCATCAGTCCATCAATCCATCCGTCAAAATTTTATATTCAACTAGCCAACTGTCAATCACTTGCGAATATTGAATTTTCAGTGCCTGGCCCGCAAACTCTCATTCTTACCTTGGCCCAAAACAAGTTCCAGTGTGAAATTCCAGCGAGAGACAAAACCAAAAGTGGGCACAGCTAGAACCTATCCACCAGATACAACAATAAGCCGGCTAAATCGAGGCCGAAAGCGAAAGGGACAATTAGCAAATTGATGCTAGTAAACAGAACGGCGGAAAACCCAATCAATAGCCATCAGTAAAATATACAATGGCAGGAGGAAAAGCAAGCCGCGCTACGTAAATGCTGTGTTGTTGTTTGGAGCGGCCATAAATGTTGGTGCACCTGTTGCTACTTTGCAGATACACACAAAGTAACTGAGTGCGGCGAGGGCGGCGCACATGTTTAGTATGCCGAGCGCGTGTAACTAACATTTTTGTAGGCTATTGAAACTTTTTTTTTAATGTGGGTGAGAAAGGTATAAATTTCAGCTTTTTTGTAAACTCTGAGGTGGCGTCTCCGATCGTCTTTCAGCGTTTTATGTCTACAATATATCCCTAATAGCATTGGAAAATCCAAGTTTCTCTGGCAGAATTCTAGCATATTGTGTGCTAAGCATCAGAAAAAGTACTGAGAACCAGCACGTACTCTTCGTAGAACGAAGGGAGATGGACCCAGGTATGGTTGAAGCACCCGCATCTCCAGTTCTTACCTTTGTCCAGCTTTCTGCCGTCCCTCTGCTCTGCCTAGAAAAGAAGGCATTTAATTAAAAACACATTTATTTTAGGCATTCTGTTGGCGGACGTTGTTGATTGTGTTGAGCTGCCGCTGAAGTGGGCCAACGAACTTGTGTTTTAATGGTTCGCCGGCCACAGAATTAAAGCAGTAGCGGGGAGAATGAGATTGATGGGGAAAAATATATACATCTAAATAAAACAGAAAGAGCTTCTTAGTTGAGTGCCACGGCTTGGAGATACTCGGTTCTCCGCAGTATCTATATTCAAATATCACTTTGCTTGGTAATTGTTAGTATTCGAATAGTTGATTTTAAACATGGAATAAGATAAGTAAGAGATGCAATCACCGAGGTATATATATGCATCGTAGAAATTCAATAACGTTTTCTTACTTTAGCTACCTGCTCAATAAACTCCATTCATCACTTGCTAAATGAATTTCGAGGGCAAGCTTTAATAAATTATAATAAAATTACAGTATTTGTTATAAATAAAATATTAAAGAATAAAGTGAAATATTAAAATATAAAGATGCCCCTAGGCTACGCATTACGCGTATAAATATTTCCATTTGTAATTGCTATTTGTTCGTTCCGTTTATGGATTTCAAGGCAGCCAGCCGCGTTTGTTTATTATTATCCATTTGTTTCGCCTTAATATTGTTTAGTTCTGCTTCTTTTTGCGTTCCTACTCATCTCTGCTCTCCCAATTTCAGCTGGTTGCTTTTATGTGTGCGAAATGCCAAAAAAGCGACTAATGCGAGCACTGTTACCCCATTCTCGTTAAGGCACAACATTTGCATCTTTCTTAATTTAACAAAATGACGCAATAAAGTAAATTTACAAAAAAGCTAATATCCTACATATGGCGAGGTTATGCACAGCAGCGGCAACCTTAGTTTTTGTTTTATATGGCAATTTGTATACCACGTCCGTCTGCCTGTTCGTTTGAAACAACGGATCTGAGAGACTTTTATAGCGAGAGCTACCCAATTTGGTGGCAATGCTCTTATCTTTTGCACGCATATCAAGGTTGTTTGCCTGCAAAACATGAAAAGGTTATAACACAGTAGGGTGTCGTAGTATTGGAAGTATAATTAGGTAATAAGATAGAAGACATAAACACATTTGTGCGCTCGTACACTTAAAATTTGAGTAAAATCGGTTGGTAAACAGAACAATAATTCTATTTCGCTCGCACTCACACTTAGCCTCGCCTCAGGTTAGTCGAGCCTCGAACCATGCTTTATGATCAAAAATAATTCGGGTTTATGGCTAAATTTTACACTGAAAAGCGGCCTTGTCTGGCTTAGTATAAAATGCGGTTGGTGGCGGGTATCAGACAGTCGAGCATATTTAACTTTAGCTTTCATACTTGTTCATTTTATGTTTCATCTTTAATGAACGACGCAGCTAGACAAGTTTTGCTCATTAGCTAAATAGTCTCTGTACTATTATATGTCCGAGCTTTAAAAGAATTCTCATCCAAGGAATTGAGTGGTTTTACCATAATATTATTTTAATTTAACTTCGTTGCCTGACAAAGTCTTTCAGAAAATCCTCTTACCCATTTCCACTCAGACAATCAATACCAATCGCAGCCCCAGCGTTCACACTTTCCATTCAGCAAAAGCCATTGACCCGGGCTAAAACACAGATACATTTATTGCTGCGACAAAAAGAAGGGAAAAGTGTCGCGAATTGAGAGTGAGCGAAAAAAGAGAGCTTGCGTTTAATTGCATTTTGCTGAAGAAAAGTAAAAGTCACTTATGGGAAAACTCCGACCCACCCAGGCGATTGCGACAGTGAAAAGGGTTCTGCAGGCGCAGCTGGAACTTTTCGCATTATATCCCTCTATGTTATCTCGGTCTAGGGCATTGTCTACGAGCCAGATTTTCTAATTGGTTTTCGTCTGGCGCACAATGAGTAGTTGCCAAAGGGTTAAGAGACAGTGTTTCCCAAGCCGAGGGCATTCGACGTCTGCGCTTAATTATTTGTTTGGTTGCACAGTGTAAAAGATTAAATTGTCAAAGTAAATGGAGCCAGACACGCCCCGTTTCGTGGCTACTGTGTGTCGGAATCGTTTGTACCCATTCCCAGCCTGTTTTGGCCATTCATCATGGGCTAAGACCTTAGGTAACTTGCAGCCCAGGGTTAGGGCTAGATCTTACACGCCATTAGTTTGCCGTAGCAAAGAAAACCGCATTTCCTGTCCCCAGCCAGCAGTCACAATCACACTGCTTTGATGGGCCACTTCAACTGCTCGGTGGTCGTATCTGTATCTGAGGGATCTCTGCTCGTGTGCATTCTACTCATTTGACTGTGCTGTGTGCGAGAGTGTCGGCTTCATTGAGGCTGATTGATAGTTTGTTTACAAATTTAATTTCGTTTTACTTGTCTTCCTTCTTTGGTCTTTTTCCTCTGTCCCGTGCACGCCGTGTGGCATTCACCTGTGTGCCTCCCTTCTACTGCGTTCCTTCTTATGCTTACCTGTGTTTGTCTTTTGCCTCAATGTTTTTTTTTTCAACTTGGTCAACTTGGCGCTGGCTGCCTTTTTACGTGTTTGCCTTTGGCTATTTTATATAAGCAGCGCGTACATAGGACACGGGACGGAATGCAATACATTTGAATGTTCTCCGCTCATTTGTGCAATCCAATCACGTAGGCCCCGTAAAAAGGATGATGCCAAAAACTCTTTCGACGACTTCATTTGGCATAGCCTAATGGTTGGGCGTGGCAAGGCCAAGACTGTGGCACTTTTTCAGAACTCTCCCCTGGGGACTTTGCTGTATGCCTACGTCCAAGAGTCCCAGAAGGAAAGAGCAAAGGTCTCCGAACTCTACAATTTGACATTGATTAGAGGCATTTTTTTTGTCGACCCTGGCGACGGTTTGTCAATCTAAAAATAAGAAATGCGGGTCGCAAGTTTTGACTCAAATACAGCGGCCTTAATTAGATATGAAAGTTAGTTTAGGGCTCGATTTTATTATAATCCGGTTGACGTTCAAGAATCTTGAACTTTCTGAATGCCTTTCACGTTGACAAATTATATTTAACCTGATAAAAATAGACATGCGTCCCGTCGAATTTTGCACTGCAATCGATAAATCCAATCTTCCCCGATTCTGTTCCTGCCTGACTTCCGATGGCAAATATTTTCTTTATTCCTTTAAATCTCCGCATATAAAATCAAAAATATCCATCTCGCAACTTTTCCATGATTTGCTTAAGTCCTGAACAGAAATCCCATCTGGAGTTCTGTCGTCGCCTGCGTTCCCAAAAACAATTCCCGAACTTTATCGTGCTGACTTCCTTCCTGCTTTGCCGCAAAACGAAAATAATGTAAAAGGCAAACATTAGACCCCAAGTTCAAAAGGGACGTAAGAGAAATCTCAATAAATCACAAGACAAAGCAAAGGTAAGGATGTGCGTCCGCAGCCATTCTGATCCTAAACAGAAGTCGTGGGTCGACGGGTTCTCTGTTGATTCAACGAAAAAAATCACACAAGCAGGAATTTTTCCTACGGTCGTAGCAGTTGCTTCCTCATGTCCTGGGATTAGGCAACGTCGCGCCGTCACCTTGTTAACCTGCAGGCCATTAGCGTAATTCGTTTTGTGTCGCCGTTCCGCTGGCGCATGGGAAACCCGAAAAATGTTGCGACGCGCCAGACAAACTTAATTTTGAGGTTCTGCCCTAGTCCTGACACTTCCTGCTACGCACTTTGTGGGGTTTCACATACAACCGCAATTATGTCTTTTGTTTGTCTTTTTCGCGTTGCCGAAGACGCCGTCGGAGTGTCAGAGTGTACTTGTAAATTGCCTAGCACAAGAGAGGTGGTGTTCACAGATCGATTCCCCCAACTAAGACCTCTGCAATTTCAGTGAACCCCGCCATGGATGGGTACGAATAAGTACCCCGATCAGAACGGACCCAAGAGTGAGACGTGCTTCCCAGGAAGTGAGCAATTGGCTCTAAAGCAGAATATCAGAGGAGCAGGATGGCATCCCTACATCAGAAGCGCCCCAGCATTAGCAACTGGTTCTCCTCCCTGCGACGCCAGCCCAAGAACAAGAAGGGCTCCTCCGGCCTGGGCGGCAGCGGCAGTTTTGGCAGCAAGCAGCAGTTGCAGAGGAGCTGCTTCGACCTCTCCTCCACGGCAGTGCTGGGCAGCGGTGCGGTCGATGTGGGAGTGGGCATAGGCTACTCCATGGCGGGCTCGCGCGGCAGCCGAAGCAATAGTACGTTCTACATTAGCCCATCCTCTGGAGGTAAGGAGGATCAGCGGCGCCTCCTGCTGGACAACGGCAGTAGTGGCAGCAGCCTGAGCAGCGTCTGCACTCGCTGCTTTTGCAATCTCCTAACGAAGAGCAGCGAGGGAAGCAAACCCAAGGCTCCTACGCTGCCGCTGGACTCTCCCAAGATCACGCAGAAGCCGCCCGCCAAGCCCCGCTCGCCCTCACTGGCTCCCTACACCAGTGTGGCCACGTACAACATAACGAACCTGTCGCCGGACAGCCCTCCCCCTGCGAGCCCCACCTTGAGCACGGAAACCGTGAGCTGCAGCGACGTGAGCCACAAGGTCACCGAGGTGCAGCGCCTGCCCTGCGATGAGCCCAACACGGAACTCTTCAGCAGGCGGGTCGAGTACAAGCACACCACAACCACAACGACTACGAGGACTCTGATAGTGTCCCGACCTGTGGAACTACTGCTGAATGAAAAGGGCGAGATTATCGCAAGGAGGTCTCCGCGCAAAACGCGCTCCAACTCATTGGGCTGCGTGCTGGACACGCTAGATCCCGAAACAGAAGCGGATACGGGCAGCGAGGTAATGGGAATGGACAACCCCGGCCTACAACTGGATTCGGATCCCAGCTCGGGGCTCAGCTCACCTTCGCCGCTGACACCCGATGCCGGCGATCTGCGCTTCATCGACGACAGCTCCAACTCGCAGAGCGAGTCCGAGCGGAATTCGCTCAGCCAGAATCAGCACAAAAACAACAATAACAACCATATCAACAATAACAACAATGACAGCATTGGGAGCAGCAAGCGGAGCAGCCAGCAATCGAATCTCTGCGAGAGTTGTCGCACACTCCTCGAGCGAAACCGCAGCAATGCGGAGCAGAGGGAGAGTAATGTGATCCTCAGGCGACCGGGAAAGGTATGCAGGGTGGGAGAGGTCGGAATTGGGATTGGGGAAGTTGTCAAACCAAATCAATTTCATGTTTATACTTTTACAAAACACGAATGTTGATATACGGGAATTTAAAGAAAGAAAGGTTGGGTCCCGATATGAAACTCCCCTAGGGTTGTATATTGAGAGAAAATGTCCAACAAAAATATCGTAAAATATCCTTAAGAAATTTCCTTCCTCTGATACCGAATACCGAAAATTTTTACGTCAAAGCTTTAATTATTTACTTATAATTTTTAAACCCTGTTACTTTTAAGCTTAATGCGGATGGAGGTCCATGTGTTTTCTGATTTCAGGGTTTTATGTCTGTGGATGTGATATTTTGAATTGTCATAATTTTTTAATTTTATTGATCTGCCTTCGCATCAAATCTAATTCTTTTCTCATTAAGTCTTAGGTTCATTGTTTCATATTCCCACTACGAAAACAGGTTTCCTCCGCTCGCGACACTTGTTGCTGTTTCTGTGGGAATTCCTCGGTTCGACGCTTATTTTTCCCCCTGTTGTTGAATCAATGCTTGGCTTCAAGTTTATTTTTAAATGATTTAGCTCATTAATGTCTTGTTTCCTTCACACTTGTTGTTTTCACTTGGTTGGTGTTCCTATCAGAATAACCCGTAAGCCCTTGTGGTTTCTTAATCTTTGGGTTACTTTTATGTTGATTGAGAAATGGAAATGTAAAAAATTAAACGAACGAAAATTAAAATAAGCACCTGCTGTTCAGTTTAGATACGATTCTTAACTCTTATACAAATAATAAAAAACCTCATCGCTGAATAAAAATAGCGTCATGCGGATTATGATTTTCACAAACATGTTAACAGAGTGTTCTTTGTGACAAGCTTAAAAATTCCACGAAATCATTGAGCTGCTAGTGAGCTATAAATCTTGGCCCCGTTGGAATCTCTTCTGAGACAATTCACATTGACAGCGAATAAATTCACAGAGAGATTCCGTCCCCAGTTAGAATTTCAAATTCATAGGCGCGACTGAAGGTCCCTCCGATGATGACCTCACTGCAGATGCATATGTGCGTTGAGTCTATATTACAGGCACTTTGAAAATTTGTCAATTGTAGTTTATGACGCTTAATTAACATTTCTCCCTTCGGATTCAGATGCTCTGCGTGCCCGTCCAATGAGTCAGAAGGTCGCCCGCTCATTGGACCTGGGCTGTGAGCGTCGAGTAGGGGCAATTGATATGTTCCGGTCCCGTGGCTCTAGCTATTCAAGCGTCAACTCAACGCCATAGTAGCGTAAGATATATGCGATGTACTTTCCGCAGAAACCTAACTTTCCGCGTCTTCAGGCCTCAAATTCATTTTGAATGACCCTTGTGTCGCTTTTTGTGGAATAGAACCACCGGCGATGTCTCCGGTTCAGTGTCAGGTAGTTCCCTAATTTAATTAAATCATCACTGCATTGAGTAGTGTGGCTTTGCTTTATTTTTCCAATTTTCGTATTTTTAGCTCTGGAAAGCGGACAAATTTGAAAATAGTATCGAGCGAGTTGAGGTCGTCGTTGTCGCAGCGCGTGTGGCGCCAGTCGAGATCCGATTCAAGGCGTGGCATTGGGAAAATGCAAATTTCACCAGGGTGTGCAATTATGGGATATTTTGATATTTATAAATTTCTCAAGCGAGTAAACAACAGCCTATTCAGTCACTTAGCCGAAACTTAACTGGGAAATGCATATTTGTATATCTATATACATTTATTGCTGCTCCAGCACTTCCTGCGTTTATTTTTGATTCTCCAGCTGCGCATACAATGAGTTTTTATTGACCTCTGCGTTTCTTTTTGTCTTTTTCAGCAAATCAAAGATGAGTTGTGTGAGGTTGTCTCCGAAATGGAGGCGCTGGACGTGCCCGAAGACTGCAAGCATTCCAATAAGGACAAACAGATGTCTATTGGCCGGAAAAAGTTCAATATGGATCCGAAGAAAGGTGAGTTATAATAATAAAATAATATAATATAATAATAAAATAATATAATATAATAATAAAATAATATAATATAATAATAAAATAATATAATATAATAATAAAATAATATAATATAATAATAAATATTTTTGAAGAGGGATAACAAGTGTTATAGTTGTTCTCGATATCGCATAACATTTTACGATGATTCACTGGGAATTTAAATTCAAATGAGTAAATTTATTTTGAGATGTTCTTCCCATACAATCTGGGAAAAGTCCCTGTCACACACGCGGTTAATTCACAATCAGGAAGAAAGGGAGTGTCTCGAAATGTCGTAAAAATGTAAAACTTTACCGACTCGCGATTATTTTAATACATTCTCAATAATGTCGGTGGGGCAACACCCCCTAAAAACACACAATAAAGTCAGCCAAAATGCTTTATAATTGAGCTGATGAGTGACAGGAGGACAGACGACACCACAAAAGTGGTGTGGCGCCCGGGAAAATTCACGACTGACGCTCCACGGAGCCTTGATGCGTGCTCTGGCGTCGATAAATGAAATTATCATACAAATAGTGAGGGAAGGAGTGTTTCGACTTCAAGTTAAAAAAGAAAAGTAAAAGAGGAAGAAAGCGTTCATAAGATTTTAAAGCATCATGCAATACTTTTCGATCGGCAAATTACGTTTTGCTAAAGCACTACTCTCCAATATCCAATAAATAAACGGACATGTGTAATCTCTTTAACTACAATTATATTGAAGGTGAAAAATTATCTTATAGGCAGTACCTAAGTTTGTTGTTCACTAAACTTTTTTTATGGAACATTTTGCGAGAATTCACTTAATGTAAGCGTATATTTTGCTGTAGTTTCGTTTTACTCGCGTCTTTTGGTCCACTTGGTAGTTAAAAAAAACAAAATACATACATGTACCATATTATTTTGTTTGTTTATTCTCCAAAAGTGTTCAACAATTTCAACAATTCAACAGCTTCGGAGAAATAGGGCGACATACACATGTCACCATGTTTGCCGTGCTATTCATGCCTAAAGCATCTACATATCCCCGCGCCACTCCCGTTTAAAGCTAATCAAATATTTACGTCAGGCTCTTTCTTGGCCATAAATTAACGTCGACAAGTCTAAATTAGGCCACGCAGCTTCCCACAAAAGACATCAGCATCCTGCTGAGCACTCGGGCTAAAAAGAGGGCGCACAATAAAAATGCTAATCCGAATAGGGAGGCATATAGTTGGCGCTGTCTTTGGGCCCTGGTGTTGGGCATAACAAATGCTAAATCGAGTTCCGGAGTCGGTGTGTTCTGTTGCCATCGCTTATTAAAAAACTTCCACAAGTTAGTATGTGGCACAGGATGGCAGTAGTGGTCCTCCTGCCAGTAGTGGTGGTGGTGTCATCACCATTTGTCGCTTTATTGGCCGATTATCAGAAATAAACGCAAACCAAAACCCTACACCAGGCCGTTAAGTTAATAGCACACAAATGTGCTATCCATAGCGCACAAATAATGTCCAGAATTGGAGGTGGCACTTGGGGAGGAATGGTCGCCGACGTGGTGTTGTTGTTAATCGCGCGTGCTGCTCCCAAAGTCACGCAAAACTTTCTTAGGTCGGAGGAAACAGGGCCGGATTTCTTAGGTTAAGGGGTCGCAACCAATCAACCATTTTAATATGTACCCCACGTGCTATTGGAGGTGACATTGATATCTAGTTTATGTTTAAAAATAATAATTAGGCTAAGCCTTGAAGAGCGCTCGTTATAGACATTTTGTTTCCCGCTTATTTACAGTTTATTGTGCGAAATATATCATATTCTGCATGGCAAATAATGCACCCCATTTTCTACACTCTATCTATGCCGTATTGCGATGCCCATTTATTGACAAGTAATGACTTATGGGACAGTCCGCCTTCTATCTGTTCTAAGGTTTTCTTTATTTCATCTTTATTGAGATTGGTATGAAGTAGGGTCTCTTGTTCTGAAAGCAACCATTCACCCGCAAATATGATACAATGCCTCTGTTTTGGCTCGCTCCTCCGGGAACATTTCTTATCGATTTCAATGTGGGAAAAGCTATTTGCTGAATATTATTTCACTGTGTAACAATCTCCCCTTCCATACATTTCAGGAATCGAGTATTTGGTAGAGAACAGACTGCTTCGTCACGATCCCCAGGATGTGGCGCATTTCCTTTACAAAGGCGAGGGCCTGAATAAGACGGCCATAGGTGAGTACGAATCCAGAAGCTTTTATTATTACAGTGGCCTTCCTTTTATGGCCTTTTCATAAACGAATCGAAAACAAAAAAAAATCAATTAAAAGCGTCGCACAAAAGAGATACTAATTACTATTTTCTTTTCCAGGCGATTACCTCGGCGAAAAGAACGATTTCAACGAGGATGTGCTGAAAGCCTTTGTGGCGCTCCACGACTTTACAAATCTCATTTTAGTGCAGGCGTTAAGGTGGGTCGTCGCCGGTCGAAAGTTATTTAGCGACAGTGAATGTCAACTTTTTCACTAATATCCCACTCTCTTCACAGACAATTCCTTTGGTCGTTTCGGTTGCCGGGCGAGGCGCAAAAGATCGATCGCATGATGGAATGCTTTGCCCAGCGATACTGCCAACTCAATCCGGATATATTCACAAACACGGATACCTGCTATGTGCTCAGCTTTGCTATTATAATGCTCAATACTTCTCTGCACAATCCATCAGTAAGTAACGCCAATTACGTATTCTAAAAATCTGATATTTTATATTACTTGGAGTATGGGTATTCTTACGATTTAAGATCAATCTTTAAACCCTTTGACTTGGAAAACTCTTAAAAACACTCAAAAACACAAGTATCAGCATCAACAGCCGAGTCGATCTAGCCCAGAGCTAGCTCAGAAATGTAACTATTTTAAATTATTTTAAAATTTCAGTGTTAATTGAATTTAAACCGGATGATCATATCATATACATAGCTGTAATGCAAAACTGTAAATGTAAATCTGTACATATTTTTATAATACATATAAATGATTTTTGTAATGCCTGTTTGTTATACCTTTGCAGGGTATTATAATTTTAGTCAGAAGTTTGCAACGCAGTGAAGGAGACATCTCCGACCCTATAAAGTATATATATTCTTGATCAGCATCAACAGCCGAGTCGATCTAGCCATGTCCGTCTGTCTGTCTGTCTGTCCGCCTGTCTTCTGTCCGTCCGTTTCTACGCAAACTAGTCCCTCAGTTTTAAAGCTATCTGGATGAAACTTTGCAGATATGCTCCTATATGCTCTCACTGCTATATATGTCGGAAAGAGCCGGATCGGCCGACTATATCATATAGCTATATAGGAAAGATCGGTAAATTTTAATGAAAAAAATTATAACTTAGCCAATTTTTACAATATTTGAATAAAATTTGAGATATGGCCATTTTGTATTATTTTTGAATTTCGAATTTTAATTTGATCAAAAACGGACAACTATAACATATAGCTGTCATAGGACCGATCAGAAAATGTTGATGAAAAAATCTAACTAAGCCAATTTTTCACATATTTTCATAAAATTTGAGACATAGACATGTTGTATTATTCCAGAATTTCGGTTTTAATTTTATTCAAATCGGACCACTATATCATATAGCAGCCATAGGAATATATATATAAATTCATTAAATTCGTTCGCAACATTTTTCGCTCGCAACATTTCTCGTTCGCAACATTTACCTTATGTCAGTACCCGAGAAAACGTAAAAGTCAGAAGATTTTTCTTCTTCTTCTTACTTACTGCAAGGGTATTTAATCTTCGGCATGCCGAAGTTAGCTTCCTTTCTTGTTTTTCTTTTCATTTGATCAAATTTCATTAATTTATAATGATCCAATTGTAATCTGCAAGGGTATATAAACTTTGTCGTGTCGAAGTTAGCTTCCTTTCCTTTTTTTTATTGTTCTCTGACCAGATAGGTCTTGGAAGTCATACATCTATGATAATTTCTCGAATCTCCAATAAGAGGTAATAAACACAATTTATGTTTTATTCTGCAGGTCAAAGACAAGCCAACCGTTGAACAATTTATCTCGATGAATCGTGGCATCAACAACGGCGGGGACTTGCCACGGGGCCTGTTGGAGTCCCTCTACGAGTCTATTCGAACAGAGCCATTCAAAATACCCCAGGACGATGGCAATGATCTGATGCACACCTTCTTCAATCCCGACAAGGAGGGCTGGCTATGGAAGCAAGGCGGCAGGTGAGACGCTAATATTGATTTGTCGGTTTCCCAAGCTAATAAATTATTGGAATAATTTTTACTAAAGATACAAATCGTGGAAGCGACGCTGGTTTATTCTGAACGACAATTGCCTGTACTACTTTGAATACACCACCGACAAAGAGCCACGCGGAATAATTCCTTTGGAGAATATATCGGTGAGGGAGATTCACGATCGCAGCAAACCGCATTGCTTTGAATTGTTTGCAACCGGGGGCGCTGACATAATCAAGGCCTGCAAGACTGACTCCGAGGGCAAGGTGGGTGGCTACTCTTCATTAATTTGAGTACAATTGCTAATTTGTTTCGTTTCTCCATTGAATACGTGCCATAGGTGGTAGAGGGCAAGCATACTGTGTACCGCATGTCCGCCGCGACGGAGGAGGACCAACAGGAGTGGATCAAGCGACTGACGCAGTCCATTAGCCATAATCCGTTCTACGACATCCTAGTACAAAGAAAGAAGAAGGCACTCAGCAAGAGTTAATATTACGGACGGACCTCCTACTCGGCGCGCCCCTTTTGTCTCCGGATCTCAGTGAATCTTTTGCTAAGCGTGTGTGGTGTGCTGCTCCTCCTTCCTATTTATACATACATCCCGCTAATTATAAACCTAACAATGTGTTTGTGAGAACATCCCCGTCAAAACAATGCCTGTAATTAACTAGTTTATCGTGTGTGGTTCCTCACGCCTAAAATATTGTCCTAGTATTCTGTTTGATCGACTCGAAACGAGCCATCACACGCCGACGCTCTTCGAACCATATAAACTTTTGTCTCTATTGTTGTGATATATAATTTATTTACATTAGGAATTAACGATAACATGGTATGAAAAACATCAAGTTGCATCAATAGGAAATACATTTATAAAACCATTTTCATTAGTGCAAATTATTGTTTAGTTTTATTTGAAGTCTACGAATATGTGTTTAGCATTTTTCTACCACCTAAGTTACATCCCACCCCACACTATATGTAGATATCCCTAGTTCTATGAAACATATCCCACATCTATCCCATCATTGATTTAAGTTGAAACGGCTCAAAAATGTTGGTTGGCAAATATTTGTTGGACCAATTACAATGAGAGGTTTGCACCAAGCATTTCGAAAAACAACGAATCCAATTTTAAATGTGTAAAAGTTTAACTATTAAATTAACAGATCCCAGTGTAGAGAGATGCATTTAAATTATAAGGCGAAAAACTGTTGTATAAAGTCAGCCAAAGATTATTATAATTATACGAAACATCAACAAATGCTAGTTCTATCGAATGCGTTCTATGACCCAATAGCTTGTGAAAATGCTTCACTTTAGGGATTCTGTTAATTTAAACAGTAGGAAACCAACCAACAGCAACGTGTTTCAGTCAGAGATAAAATCACATACACACAATTTAGAAAAAGTGAAAGAAAAACGATAATTTGTGGGTGCTGATATGAAAAACCATTTGTACATAAGCAATGCTAGATCCTCGAAAACTTGTCGGCATTCATCTTTTGGTAGCCATAAGTTGCTGTTATTTGAAACAATAATATTGTAATTGTGTGTCGAGCCTCTGTGATTCGTGCCTTGACAATTATGTATAAAGCTCCGCCCACCCTGATCATATGTGGCTGGTTTTGTTCCGAGACTGAAAGATAAACTTTTCGCATGAACCTTGAATGCCATTTATCGTTTAACCATTTGGGATTTGCTTGTCCAATGATTTATTTGTATAAACAGCAATCCTCTTAATATGTTTGCAATATTACCAATAATTTAGCCAACTCCGTATATCTCTACTCAAAAATACGCTAAACTTACTTTATTTAGTGCGTACAGATTTAATGAATTATAATTAATTTGTAGCGACAGTGAATCGAATTGCGTAGGTAATTGGTGTGTATGCCTGTGAATATGTGCGTTTTAGCATTACAACCCTAAAAAATATAAACTGTACATAATGGAGGAATGATAGCTTGTTGTACAATATTAACGTAAGCCAGTAAATTATAGTTTACAATTTTGTATTGCTTTAGCGTATAAAAATAAACATTTATACAAATGATTAAATAAAGTTTATTAAATATAATGAAAAAGACCCCATGCCTTTTAATTAGATTGTACATTTTTAATAAGTATATCCCAGGAAAGTTTGTGTAAACAACTTTTGAACAATTTCTCAAAATACAAATTTACGGCATTTTATATTTCACAATTTAATTTTCTATTTATGATTCGACACCAATAGTAATTATTATTAAAATTCTAACATTTCTTTAAGACGTAGCATAAAATTGATCTTTAAATACAGATACCTAATTTTTTTCTGCTTTTCTGATCCTATCACATCATTGACTCCTACAATTGTGGTAAACATTTAAGAAATTATAAATGCTAATCAAATGCGGGGAAAATTACAAATATGTACCACAACATACATATGGGCAATTTTCTGGTGTCGCACGTGACATTTGTACGCATTCAAACGAAAAAAACATTCGCCAAGACTTTATTTTAATTAATTAGTTTTTGGTTAGCACTATAATTGGTGTTAAGGTCAATCTCGTACAATTGTTCGTTTTCAAGATACACAAACGGAAGTCAATATTTCGCAAACCAGTTCAAGCACTGATTTCAGGGGAACTTGATGGACGATTTTAATGCAATTAATTCTAATATATTATGTATCAATTCAACTTAATAATTTATTTAAGTTGACTTAAAAATATAAAGTACGGTGTTTTTAAGTAAATTTTTATCGGTGTCGCACGCGACAGGTCTCACGTGACACAAAATTTCATCGTACTTTTCGTGATGTTTTTTACTATTTATGTAAATCAGGGAAGTATAAATGTGGTCTCCTTTGACTCTGCAATCTCCTAATGATTATAGAAAGCAAAAGTACAAGCATAGTTCCCTCTCTGTTCCTCAAAATGATGAAAAATAGCGATTTGCGAGAGTTTGCATTCGAATATTTTGAAATTTGATTTGGAATATGATAAAGCCTTTCAAAATTTATCCATTGGAATATTTCCTAATGTTACTATGTTAAACATATTATTTTTAGAGCATATTTTGTAATTTTTGCCGCGGTTGTACTTTCCAGATAATGTGCCATAGACACGATCGTTAAATGTGAGGAAAAATCAAAACTTTAAATGTAAACTGTAATTGTAAAAGAATTTAATGTAATATGAACAGGAAAATATTAAAAGCAAATTTTTATGATATGTATGTATAAATGATTTTTAAAATTCCTGTTTTTTTTTTTATACCCCTGCACTGTGGGGCCAACGACCAGTTTTTGTGGCATTAATTAATAACTTGCGAACGAAGCAACATATTCAAAAAAATCAGCGTGGTAGTGCTTTCAAATAAAAAAAAAATAATAAATAAATATAAAAATTTCAGTTAAAAAAAATCCTGACCGAAAAATTTGAAAATATAATTCTACAATAAAACACTAAAGTAAAAATGGAGTGGTCTTACCGTATTTTATACAAAAATCGAGGTTTTACTTCTTGCTTTACAGTTTTTTTTAACAAATAGCATAACATTTTTGTAAAACTAATGTTTCACAAAAACATGAAATTTAAGGAACTAGAATTTTATTGTAATAAATATATTTATGTTTCACACCTATTGTTCATCGTCGTCGCCTTCGAGCAGCAGCACTTGCCACTTGAACTAGGAATTGTACATTTCCTGCCCCTCTTGCTATCAGGTCTACAACCTCCTTTCTTTGAGTTCTTTTTTTTTTACATATGTATATGATAATGCAGGCCGTCCAACAGCTTATGACATTTCGCTATAACAACGGATGACTCAAAATTTAGCCAGGCAGCATGTTTTCTTTCAAATTGCGTTAAATTCCGTTTGGCTTTTCGCCAATACTCCGAAATTCTCCAGCACAGGCTTTTTCTTTTTTCTTTTACACATTTTTTTGTCGTCTTCAGAACAAGATATTCTTGAATTTCGGTTTTAATTTGATCAAAATCGGACTACTATATCATATAGCTGGCATAGGACCGATCTTAAAATTTTGAGGAAAAATAATCTAACTAAGCCAATTTTCAACATATTTTCATAAAATTATAGACATGGCCATGTTGTATTATTCCAGATTTTCGGTTTTAATTTTATTCAAATCGGACCACTATATCATATAGTTGCCATAGGAACATATGTATATTAATTCTTTAGTTTGTTTGCAAATTTTTCGCTAATTCTAGAATAATACAAAATGACCATAGCTCAAATTTAATTTAAATATTGTAAAAATTGTCAAAGTTATAATTTTTTTCATTAAAATTTACCGATATATATGATATAGCTGTATGATATAGTCGTACGATCCGGCCCGTTCCGACATATATAGAAGTGAGAGCATATAGAAGACTATCTGCCAAGTTGGAAACATTATAGAAAGGGTGAAGAAGGAAAGTATTGCTTTCTACTCTTGCAGGAAAATGTTCGGAGATAAATGGGGACTACACCCAAAGATAATATTATGGCTTTACACAGCGGTTGTTCGGCCAATCTTAACATATGGAGCCCTGGTATGGTGGCCAGCCCTAACCAGGGCCTATAACATCACAAAATTAACGAGGATACAGAGAGCAGCGTGTTCTGGTGTGACGGGGGCAATGCGATCATGCCCCGCTGCAGCACTAAATGCAATCCTGGACATAATGCCGATAGAGCTGTTCGTAAAGGACATGGCCGCACAAAGCGCAGTAAGACTGAAAGCAAGTAATAATAATAATAATAAATCGGGGAGATCTCCCTGCAGAGACTTAAGGCACTGCGACCGAGTGGTCTTTTGTGCCTGTAGTATTCCCTATGGAGACAAAAGTTGCTCAACCTCCCTTATGAAGGCAAGCAGAT
>VNJV01004101.1:0-12859 GCA_008042635.1 Drosophila nikananu | reverse complement strand
GTGTGCTGACATGCCTACCAGCTTTTTCACATGCGCGAATTGTGACTCTGATTCCGAATGATGTAATCCATAGTATTTTTTTTTTGCTTTTTAAATAAATAAACTTCCATTTTTCCTTCATTTGGTTGCGTTTAACTTGATACTTTCCTAATTTTAGCACATTCTAAAAAGGTGTCCACAACCCCCCTTAAAATCTGAAAGTGGCAAAAACGACTATTTTACAAAAACTTAAAACTTTTTCTTTCAGTGATAGATATCACTGTAATTATTCGAAAACTAGTTAGCTAAGGTCTTTAGCTTTCCAATGATATGCATATGTCCGCATAATACGCTCCTGGTAAAAAGATATAAGTGATTTAAAAAGTGGTGTCCACAACTGTCACCTTTCCCCTATAATTATACCGAAATTCTGAAATAATATGTAATTGCTATTTCTCTGAGCAGATACAAATATGTAGAAAAAATATATATGCAAGGGCAAGATACCGACGTAATGATAGATCCATGACCATTTCAAGCTGACAGCCAACCAGGAATGGTCAAGAAAAATTGAACATAAGAGATCAAAGAAAAATTGGCCGAACTTCGCCAAGAATCGAACCAGTGAGCTGCTATCCAACAGTAAACGGGATATCAGTAGATTTACAGCGGTCGCAACAGGACATTGAGCGATCGGAACGCACGCAGATAACGCAACCTGTTGAAGCTGCAAGGAAATTACGTAGCAAGAGACACCAGAGCACCTGCTCTGCCTCTGCCCAGCCCTAAACCGCATCAGACTACGTCACGTCGGGGCCTACCAGTTGGAGTCACTAGAATGCATAGGAAAGCTGATGGTCTCCGCAATCCTAGGCTTCCTCAGCGACTCACACTGGCCCTAAAGAACGATTATGACCACAACAGGACAACAGAAAGAGTAGATCAAAGGAGGAGCTCTTACAGTAAGCTTTGGATTGGAGCCTCATCACTTAAACATACCTACCTATACCAAACCAGAATAAACTAATCAAGATGGTTTTGGCACAAAAATAAAATAAAAGGATTAGTTCAGTTGATATATGTACCTACTGGTTCCCAAGACAAACTCTGAAAAATTGGGTAGTCGAGAAATAAATTCGCAAAAAGCTAGTGACATTGCTTTAAAAGTAAATCGGGCCTTTAGCAATAATATTGGGCAATTCCAATTTCATCTAGAGGAGACGTCAAAGCCAATATATGGTAGTCCACATTTTTATACAAGGTCCGGCACTGTATAGTGTAACAATCTTCAGACCGCTCGTTAGCTAAATGACAGTTCGGAGTATTGTTTACAAGTGGACGACAGCATTTTGCAGAGAATGAACGTGAAAAAAAGAAATCAGTAATGGATTTCAAACGTAACAGTTTGATTGCATTATATTTAGCTGGAAAATCACAACCAGCGATTGTTCGAGAGTTCAAACACCTTAAAGTGAACAAAGTTTTCGTTTATCGCACCATAACTCGTTATAATGATACTGGTAGCATCGCAAAACGTCATGGAGGTGGTCATCAAAAGACTGCAACGTCACCTGAGATGATTCAAAAAGTGAAGAAGCGACTTGAGCGAAATCCCCGATGAAGTGCAAATCAAATGGCGAAAGAACTGAAAATATCTGATCGTAGCATCCACCGTATACTAAAAAATGATCTCAAGGTCAAGCCTTATAAGATCCAAAAGGCGAAACACCAAAGCAGCAACAAGTCAGACTTCAGAGAGCGAAGGAGTTGCTTCGCTTGGCCGAAGGTGGTCACTTTCCAAACATTGTGTTTTCTGACCAGAAAATTTTTACAATTGAGCAATTCTCTCAAAATGATAGGGTTTTCTTGACCGACCGTTTATACAAGAATTTATCCACAGATAAAGGTTTGGGCCGCTGTAACCGCAGATGGGCGCTCTCCAATCGACTTTATCGAGACGGGGTCAAGGTTAATGCGCAATATTATCGGAAAAGTATTCTGGAGGTTCATATGGCAGACCATAGACGTTTCAACAGGACTCGGCACCGTTTCATAAAGCTCGAACCAAGAATGGCTGAAAAACAACGTTCCGAACTTCATAACGACAACAATGGCTCTCGAATTCACCAGACGCGAATCCGATGGATTATATGTAGTCTTTGGGCCATTTTGAAGAACAAGGTCCGAACTAAAAGATACACCAGTCTCGAGGCGCTGAAAAAAGATGTTGTCCGTGAATGGGCCAAAATACCTGAAAATATGTTGAAAATTTGCTAGTTAGATTTTTTTCCTCAAAATGTTCCGATCGATCGATATATATAGTTGTCCGATTTTGATCAAATTGAATACGAAACTCTAGAATAATACAAAATTGATATGCCTCAAATTTCAAGAAAATATATTGAAAACTGGAAAAGTTATAAATTTTGGTTCTCAAAAGTTATAATTAAATAGCTTTACAACTGTGGGACTTGTTTGACGGACAGAAAGACAGACGGACAGACGGACATGGCTAGATCAACTCGGCTGTTGATGCTTATCAAGAATATATCTATGTATGTATATGTGCTATGAGGCAGAACACGGACGTCCTAACAATTGCGCTGGACCCGGTCTCGGCCAACCGTCTGAAGTCGCTGGAGTACCAGCTCAATTTCGCGTGGGGCACAGCTACATTAAAGCCAAAGGCCGGCACGCAGCCTAAAGAACAGGCGAAAGCTCCCGTTTCCGCAGCGGAGAAGCCCACCTGCTCGAATGCCAGTGCTCCTGTTATGGCTGCTTCGACACCAGTGGCCCCCCCTGCGCCGTTCACTCCATGGGAAAATGGCTGCGAGGGGCCGCAAGAGGGCGGACTAATGTCCTGTCCCCCTCTCCCTATTCCCCTCAACACCCGGAGACACCTTAGATGTCTCCTCCACCACGCAAAGGTCGCATCCGACGTACTTTGCGAGAGGTTCGCTACAATGGACATAGCATTCATCCAGGAGCCCTGGATAAATGCAGGACGTGTCATGGGGCTGTATGCAAATGAACAACCTCGCCCTAGATCGACGTTGTTAATTAAAAAAATTTAACATTTGTGAAAACAGTGGGTTAAAATATCCACTGCCCATGGAGGCAGTGCTGGCCTCCGCCTATCTACCTGACGACTCGGAGGATGTGCTTAGGACGAAATACTGGTCTTTTAACACTGTGGTAAAACAGATCTTAACCTATGCATCTCTTGATTGGTGGACGAAATCTACCCAGAGACAGCTGCGGCTGTTCAACAAATCCATAGACATGGGAAATTAGCCAACCATTTTTCAAGCAGAGATACACGCCATAGAAATCAAGGTGCACGGATTTACATCTTCTCTGACAGTCAGGCAGCGCTCTTAGCGCTGAGTTCCTTTACGATCTCATCCGGAATTGTAGAGAACTGTTCCCAGCAGCTGAATGCCCTTGCTTCAAAAAAAACCCTAAACACCCTTCATGCCAGGGCATGAAGGCCATATATATAGTATACAAACTTCGGCGTGCCGAAGTTAGCTTCCATTCTTTTTATTACCCTATAAATGGGTATTTTATATTTATAAATTTTGTAAATCAACTTTACACGTGTTGACTGTTTTGTGGTCTACCTCTACAACTAACTTTACAGGCGATAGGTCCAGTCTTTTTCCTAATTTTTTTAATACTAATGTTTTTTGAAAAACGTATTCGTTGCATTTCGACCTTTGTTATAGCCCGATCTTCACGAAAAATCTATTAAATTATATTTTGAAAATATCTGAGATTTATCGTATTATAATAGATATCCGTGATCCCATTCTACTTATTTCCTCGTAACTTCTATTTGAATGCGATTAGGTCAAGAAACTTAAAAAAATATACATAAGCTGCCAATACTATTGCCAAAATAGGAAAAAAAAAAATTATAAATAAATAAATAAATAAGCCCAAAAATTATAATTTTTATACCCTTGCAGGGTATTTTAATTTTAGTCAGAAGTATGTAACGCAGTGAAGGAAACATTTCCGAACCTATAGTGTATATATTATTGATCAGCATCAACAGCCGAGTCGATCTAGCCATGTCCGTCTGTACGTTTGTTTCTACCAGTGATGCCAATATTTTTTCGCAAAAACAGGACAGATTTAAAAAAAAAAACAGGAAAAAAGGCTGAAAATTTTTAACAAAAGACAAAAAAAGGACATACATTTTTTTATTTTTTATGCAGTCTTAATCTTTAATGTCTCATCAACAACTTTTTATTAAACTTGTGCACTTGGTTCTGAGCAATTTTAAAGATTTTTGACCAAAATTGGTTTTGCAAGTTCTATTAAATGGTCCACCGCACAGTAGGGCCTTAGATACTTTTGCTATACAAAAATCATAACTCTTGAACCACTTGAGATATTTTCATAATTTTTTTTATATGAAAGCTAATTTTAGTACCTTTCGATTAAGTGGTCATACTATATGGTGTGATATTTTGTAGATTTTATACTCGAAAATAAATAGTTTTCTCAATTTGTATCCAATTTCTAACAATACTTTTCCTTTGTTTTTTTTTGAAAATGCTAATATGGTGCATATTTAATGTTTTAAAAACAGAATAAATATATTTTTTGAAGAAAAAACATTTTTTTTTTTTATTACTAAAATTTTTTCTTTTTTTACCAATTTTCAATCATATATGCACTTTTTGTTCAAAATAATCATTCAATTGTACATCATTTAATATATTTGAAGAATATTTATGTAATCATTATACATTCATTTCAAATCATTAAGAGTCCTTACAAAGTCAGGAATTGAAAAACAAGCCGCCAATACAGGAAAAAGTGAATGCCCGCGATACATTTTCGTACTGCGCTTGTAGCAAGATTTGCTCGAAGCCGCGCGCTTTTTACGCTGAGTTGAAAGTATCTTTTGCTTCGGAAATCCGGACAGGCAGATTCGGGCAGACGATTTTTTTTTAATATGATAAAGAACATTTGTACATAATAACGTCAAATGTAGATAGCCTTCCCAAACTAAAAACCTTAATACTAACCAACTTAGTACGCATGCAGGCAAACAATCCGGCAGCACGACAGTAGTCACTTCCTCGTACACCTTTCCTATTATTTCACATTTTCGCGCCCACTAACACCTAACACGAACCGGCACGTGCTTGCTGTCATACGGGCCACTTGAATGTACTAACCTTAGTGCAAAAAAAAAAAAACATATTCAAGAACAACGTCTCATACGCCAAACACAAAATCCAACAAAATCCCATTTTTGACATTCCATCAAAGTTGAAAAATAGGTGAAAATTAGTGCTTCGGTAAAACAGGTATTCCTGCACGTGCAAAAAATATTACAATTTAATTCTACCTTGGTTTTATCGGGATTTGAAGACCCTTTCGATAGAGACCATAACCATGCCGGTCGGTTACTTATTTTACCTAAAAATCAACCGCAAAGTCGGATATTTCCTTAAAAACGACATGCTTTTTTTGCAGCCCAAAAAGTTTCAACTTTGAACCCGTGTAACTTCTAAAATACTGAACCGATTTTGGATTCAACCCTTTTGAACTATTACCTGTCGAATGCAATAAAAGATGTTACGATCCGTTGTCATCAAAAAACACCGCACTATGGCCGGAAAGATACAGATACGTTGCAAAAATCAACTTTTTGATGAAAACGGATCGTAAAATTTGTTATTGCATTCGACAGGTAATAGTTCAAAGGGGTTGAATCCAAAAAAACTATTCAAATCGGTCCAGTATCTTAGAAGTTAGAAGTTGAACTTTTTTTGGGTTGCAAAAAATGTACTTCGTTTTTTAGAAAAATTCGGACTTTGCGGCCGATTTTTATTTAAAATATGTATCCGACCGGCATGGTTATAGTCTCTATCGAAAGGGACATCAAATCTCGGTAAAACCAAGGTAGAATGAAATTATAATATTTGTTGCACGTGCAGGCATACCTGTTTTACCGAAGTACTAATTTTCACCTATTTTTCAACTTTGATGGAATGTCAAAAATGAGACTACACGAGATGATGGGTTTGGCGTATGAGGTAATGTTCCTGAATATGTTCTTTATCATATTCAAAAAAGATCGGCTGCTCCAACTTGCCCCTAAGAAATTCCATAGCAAAAGATACTCAGCGTAAAAAGCGCGCGTCTTTGAGCAAATTTAGCTACAAGCGCAGTACGAAATTGTATGGCGGGCATTCATTTTTTCCTGTATTGGCGGATTGTTTTTCAATTCCTGACTTTGTAAGGGCACTTAATGACTTCAAATGAATGTATAATGATTAAATATTATTCAAAAATATTAAATGATGTAAAATTAATTGATTACTTTGAACAAAAAGTGCATAAATGATTGAAAATTTATCAAAAATGAAGAAATTTGAATTATAATTTCTTAAAAATTTATTTATTTTTTATTCTTAAAACATTAAATATGCACCACATTAGTATTTTCAGTGAAAACAAACTAAATGTATTGTTCGAATGTGGAAAAAAATTAAGAAAACTGCCGCGAAAAACATTAATTTTCGAGTATAAAATCAACTATTTATCACACCATATAGTACCACCACTCAATCGAAAGGCACTAAAACTACCTTTCAGATAAAAAAAAAATTATGAAAATATCTTAACTGCTTCACGAGTTATGATTTTTGCAACCCAAAAGTATCTAAACTGCCACTGTGCAGCGTCTCTTCCCGGCTACAAATTTAGCTAGGCTTCACATGTTAAAAACATATTTTTTCCTGCGTAGTGCTAGAGGTATTTTGTACATGTTTTTTTATATTGTTTCTTTTTTAGAATTAACAAATTAGAATTCCAAAATTTGAGGTAGCCTTTGCTACTGTCCGATTTGTCCTTGCAAAGCCGGTTTTTAAAATCTAGCTACTGCTCGCCGAATTTTTGTTTATAGTTTTCTTTTTTGCATTCTATGTCATTTTTAGACAAGTAAATTTTGGAGAAGTGTTTCGATATTAAGATTTCGAACGATATCGATAAAAATTTGCATAAAAGAGATGCCAACTAATCAACAAATTCTAAAATTTGTCCTGACGAGTAAATTAAAAAAAGGACAGATTTCCGGTTGAAGCATTTAAAAACAGGACAGATCTGTCCGGAAAAAGGCCATATTGGCATCACTGGTTTCTACGCAAACTAGTCCATCAGTTTTGAATCTATCTGAATGAAACTTTGCAGATAGTCTTCTATATGCTCTCACTGCTATATATGTCGGAACGTGCCGGATCGGACAAATCATATAGCTGCCATAGGAACGATCGGTAAATTGTAATGAAAAAAATTATAACTTAGCCAATTTTATAATATTTAAATAAAATTTGAAATATGACCATTTTGTATTTTTCTAGAATTTCGTTTTTAATTTGACCAAAATCGGACACCTATGTTTATCATATAGCTGCCATAGGTACATATGGGTAACTCTCTGATGTCGAACGCGACATTCGTACACATTCGAGTTTGCAAAAAACATGTACCAGAGGTTCGTTTTCGAGATATTCACAAAAATTTGCGGTATTCGCACGCGACACAGATAGAAGTCACTTTTTTGAAATCCAGTTTGAGCCCCGATTTCATAATAATTTTACAGTGTAATGCATTGACTTCTATTAATTAAAATTTTAGTTTCAATTTAAAATATTAAGTGTTTTTTTTTTAATTGAATTTTAATCACTGTCGCATGCGACATTTCGCACGCAACAGAAAATTCGATCGTACTTTTCGTTATGTTTTTTACTATTTAGGTAAATCAGAGAAGTATAAATGTGGTTGATTACCATATTTGATCTACAGCTCGGTATTGGGTTGACGCCGAACTTACTGCATTCCTTCCGACCCAAAAATGTTGCATTTGGACTTTTCTGCCAATTTAACACTATTCCAGAACAATTCCTGATGTGTACGTCCACCGTCAACCCAATACCGAGCTGTAGATCAAATATGGTAAGCCTACGGCCAAGCACGGTGAAACTAATGTCATGTCTTGGGTATGTATAGAGGCATCCGGAGTTGGGCAACCTGGTGTTTATGGAAGGAAATGTGGACAATATGTACCTTCAACTTTTTAAGGATAATTTGGTCCAGTCGCCGAGAAATTGGGCTTAGAAAAGTCTTTTCGAATCCACCAGGATAATGTCCCCAAGCACAAATCGGCTCTTGTGCGGACCTGGTTGGTCTGGAAGTGTCCTAACATAGTGAATCCACCTGCCCAGTCACCAGACCAAAAGTTATAGAGAATTTGTGGGCTGGAATTTGGGTCTGGCTATCCGCAAGAGAACGATTTCGATTAAAAATCAGCTCAAAACAAGCCTCTTCAAAGAATGGGCCAAGATTCGAAAGGACACGACGGAAAATTTGGTTTCTTTGACAAAAACTATTTTTAAGGATGTCATTAAACAGCAGGGAGGCCACAAAAAATATTAAGTTTAATAAAAACTTAAGAATTAAAGATAAAGTTTCTTGCACGAAATAAGCTGTGACATCAAAAAAGGCAGTATTTTTAGTATTTTTAAGATTTACGCGTTATTTAAAAGAGTTTTAAAATAATGAAGTGCCCTACCTCGTATAGTTTGGCAGCTAGACGAGTTTTAATATCAAGTTTACCTCTGCACGAAATAAGCTGTGAGCCACTGTACAATATATAACAATTCACTTAGTTTGTTCGAAACATTTTTCGCTCTCAACATTTCTCGTTCACAAAATTTTTCTCTTGCAACATTTATCTGATGTCAGTATCCGAGAAAACGAAGGTCAGAACATTTTTCTTCTTGCTCTATTTACTGCAAGGGTACTTAAACTTCGGAATGCCGAAGTTAGCTTCCTTTCTTGATTAAATGTAAGCTAGCTGCACACCATTGAAAATTATTTCAATATCTTAATTGATGCAGTGAGAATTTAATCTTTAAATTCCTGACTGCACGAAATAAGCTGCGAGCCACTGTATGTACATACATACAAATGTACAAAATATTTTGATTAACAAAAAAAAAATTAATAAGCTTATAATATACTTATGTACCTAGGTATGTACATTGTATGTACATATGTATATACCTACAAGTACCTAAGTACAATTTTCATATTACTAAGAATTTTTATTAAAAACACTAACAGATATTACATATCTATTTTATTAATTCATATGCATACATATGTATTATGTAATTATATAATTATAAACATACCTATGTATATGTAAGTATAAGTACGTACACACATATGTACACATGTAAGTTTTTGTATGCACTTATTTATATTAATATGTATAATGAAGTTTAGTTGTATCCATATTCACACATACATAGTATAAACTACGTATTTTATCGAGATTTGTCTTATCAGTAAAAGGAAGGCTAAACAAATCACCTTTGTGCATGTACGTCAGTACTATGTATGTACTAAATCCACTGTCCGCAGCAAAATTTCGAAGTCAACTAAGCAACGTTAACTCTATTACTTCTCTGGCGTTGTCTATAAGTATGCGAATGTATATATATATATGTATGAATGAAAGTCATACATGTACGTACAAATATGTCGCTAAGACAGAATTAAATAGATGTATTCGTCTTTATATATACATATACATTTACATGTATCTATAGATTTCTAAATATTTAAATGAATATGAATTTATTTTTTCAGAAAATTAGGCTTACTTTAATTTTATTAAGAATAGCACTAACATAAGATACAAATTTAGCAATGCCATATGTACGTATATCAAATAACGGACATGAAAAATAAACAACTTGATTTTCCGCTTGAGATGGAGTACTCAAAAAATTAAAACCTTGCTCGCGTTAGTATCTTCGAAAGCGAAAAGTCAGGAAGTTTTTTTTTTCTCTTTTCGCTGTTTTTTTTAACACAGTTTTGCTGCTTTCAGAAAATTTATCTTATGCCAGTACAAAGCGTACGGCTCTAAGCTTCGAAGCTAAGAGCAAAAATTACAATGATGATGAAACTTTATAAAGTTAAATTACAATGAGCATTACAAGATTCGAATTTGGAAAACTATTTGTTGATGTATTTACCACTATGAAGCTCAAGGGAAATAACAGGTGGCATCAACGTCGTAGCCGCCCAATGACGGATTTTTTACTTACTTAAAAATAATAATCCTTATCATTATGCCATTTATTAAATTTACCTTTTCTAGAGGGCAAGAAAACGATCCATGCGAGCAATATTTTGAATTTTTAAATTACCATCCATATTTAGATTTCGAAAGATATAAATTTATTTATTTCGCTTCGAAATCACAGCTGTTTACTTTATTTTATCTGGCAACTCTTTGAACTTTTTCGCTCGAAACATTTATCTTATGTTAGCGAAAAGTATGATGTCTTTTTTTTTTATTATTTTGAGTTTTGCTGCTGTCAAATAATTTATCTTATGTCAGTACCGAGCTTAAAAAAATATATATAATTTAATTCAATTTTTTCCTTTAATAATGAGCATTCAATGATTCGAATTTGGAAAACTATTTGTTGATGTATTTACCACTATGAAGCTTAAGGGAAATAACTGGAGGCACCAACGTCGTCGCCGCCCAATAACGGATTTTTTCCTTACTTAAAATGATTTTTGTGCGTTAAATCCTATATAATAATCCTTATCATTATGCCATTTATTAAATTTACCCCTTCTCCATGCGAGCAATATTTTGAATTTTTAAATTACCATCCATATTTAGCCTGTAGTACTGGCAGTGGCAATTGATTATGTTGCACTACCTACTCCACTAGCCCATACATGGGTGGTTCGGTTTGGTAAACGAGCGTCGAACCACCAAACTAAATTCTTTGCTGGTTGCTAACCCTCGTCCGCTTTGACCTACATATTCCAGATTCTGGCACTTTATATTCCCTTTACAAAAACCTCGACCCACTAAACCTAGGTGTGGCGTATCGGGCCATGTCGGACAGCCCCTGTAACTTTGGGGGGAAATTTTAGGTTGTTTTTAGAAATTCTAAATTTAAAAAAAATTCGTCAATTTAAAAAAGGAGTGAATCAAGTACCGTTGGTTTTCATTGTTATTAAGTTAAGTGTTTGAACAAATTCAATAATTTAAATACATTCCGACAAAAAAAAAACTGAAATAACAAAAATCGTTCGTTTACAACAAAAGCCCAATTTTGACATTGCTTTTTTTTTTTGTCATTTTCCAAAAGAAATGTGAATTCATTAGGCATTAGTGTTTTAATTTCTTTGCTCACATTTTTCGGGATTCTCTAACATTCGTTTGTACAAATTTGATACTGCATTGGAATAGTGCAAAGTGCGGAGACAAGTGTGAAGGTCTAAAAAGTAATTTTAAAGAAAATTTTCCTAAATCTTTTAATCTTAAAATCATTTTTTTTAATTAACCAAAAGAGCCGAATAAATAAAAATCAACAATGTATGCAGTGCAGTTCTCTAAAATCTGTAAGTACTTAAATATTATGTATATAACTATGTTAACTCATACATTTTTAAATTAAGATACTGAATCAAAATGCTCTTGCGCTGCTTCCAATGAAAAATTTTTTAAAGAATTTAGCAACTTCCGAGGTAAGACCACAGCATTCTTTAGATTTATAAACTAATTAATTCAATGCACAAAAATATTTTGCTGAGGTGCTTGCAAAAATTGACAAATTAGTCGAAGCAGTCGCGGAGCAAACCGCAGCAGTTAAAGGATACTCGAAGACCCAAGGAATGGAGAACTTGGTCGCCGAAAAATTTCCTATTAAAACGTAAGTAGCCATATTCAAAATATGATAAATACTAAGAACTAACAACATTTTTTTTAACTATAGTGTAATGGTTGGCTTTGGAAAAAATTAATTAAAGTTCAAAAGAATATTTAAAATAGCGGCCTACCCGTCATACTATATTCGAACTCCCTCTCCAGCCCTAGTTGATAACAATCACCTGATCAAAGTTAACAGCTGATCTTTTCAATCGACTTATCGATGATAAAAAACTTTAATTTCCGACCCAAGCCGCGTATGTCCCGAAAAAGTTATTTTTCTTTCCGCCGATTCCCTAGAACAGAAGTGCATAGATCAGAATAAAAAAAGTGCATATCGAACATAAAAAGTGTCACGCGCCCGTGTCTGAAATTTATAAAAATCTCACGGCATCCGCGACCTAATTAAGCTAACAGGCGCACACGCGCCCATTCCGAGCTAAAGGTACGGTAAATATTTCGAGACAAAAAGCATCGCGAAAATTAATTTACTTTTGTCCCGTATAGACGGCGAAAAACCGAGTGTTATCACGGCCGACTGCGCCAGCATTGCCTTCCATGGTAGGTAGGTATAAGTGGTGAGGCCTCTGACTGTGACCTCCAATTAGAGCTGAGCTCCGTTTTGACCCACACCCTCGTTCTTCGTTGTAGTCTTCGCCTCCCTTCAGTACCAGCCCGTGTCATTCAGGTAGGCCAGGATGGCACTCACTGACTGCCTTCCCACTTCCCTGAGTGACCCGAGTTGGTGGGCTCCGAAGTGACGCGCTCTAAGATGGTTGAAAGCCGGGCAGTGGCACAGTAAATGCTCCGGTGTCTCCTGCTCGTTTGGTTCCTTGCAGCTTCTGCAGTGTGGATTATAGGCTAGGCCCATCTTACAGGCATGTGTGCCTATTGGCCAGTGGCCCGTGATGGTTGCCGTTACCTTTCTAATGTCCGTTTTACTCTTGGAGATCAGCTCTGCAGTCCGTCTCCTGTTGTATTCAGGCCAGCACAGTTTCGATCTCCTGTGTTCCGCCTTCATTGACCATTCCTTGCTGGCTAGTACTTTGAAGTGGTCATGGATTTCGGCCTGAACCGTGTTCAGAGATACTTGAATATCTGTTGTTACTG
>VNJV01004085.1:0-21466 GCA_008042635.1 Drosophila nikananu | reverse complement strand
TATAATACCCTGCAAGGGTATAAAAATTATAACTTAGCCAATTTTTACAATATTTGAATAAAATTTGAGAAATGGCCATTTTGTATTATTCTTGAATTTCGTTTTTAATTTGATCAAAATCGGGCAACTATAACATATAGCTGTCATAGGACCGATCAGAAAATTTTGATGAAAAAATCTAACTAAACCAATTTTTCACATATTTTCATAAAATTTGAGACATAGATATGTTGTATTATTCCAGAACTTCGGTTTTAATTTTATTCAAATCGGACCACTATATCATATAGCAGCCATAGGAATATATATATAAATTCATTAAATTCATTCGCAACATTTTTCGCTCGCAACATTTCTCGTTCGCAACATTTACCTTATGTCAGTACCCGAGAAAACGAAAAAGTCAGAAGATTTTTCTTCTTCTTCTTACTTACTGCAAGGGTATTAAACTTCGGCATGCCGAAGTTAGCTTCCTTTCTTGTTTTTATGATCATTTATGGCTTGCAGCAATCAAAATTATCAACCTCGGTCCTTGGTGAGGCGGGGACAGGGGCAGACTGAAGGATTACAGGGGAGCCGGAGATGGGGGATCGTCGCAGTGCGTGTAGCTAGTTAAAGCCAGAGCCACGAAATTAACCTTGAATTCACACAAACACAACGTGCAGCAGCAGCAGCAGAGAGGGGTCCCCGTCCCCTCCACTACTTAAGATCGTATAATGGTAGGCCTCATAAATTTCCTTTAGATCCCAGCAGACCCAGCAGTGGATCTGCTCCACTGGACCGCGCTGGGTCGGTAATTGCAGTTACTGTGAATGTTCTCACATACATTGCTGCAGGATACTTGTTCATGGAAAAATGATATTCACGCTTAAATTATAGTGTGTCTGCCCTCAGATCCGTTGCTGTGCCCATCAACGACGTATCCGGGGGGGGAATGGCAGCGGCCCGAGGAGCACTCCCCCCACGCTGGCCCTTCGTCCGGCTCCCAAGACTCAGCATCCACATCAAATGGCATTATTCAGTTGATAAATCGCCAGTTAAATAAGTACGTGAGCCAGTTCAAATTGTTGGGAGCTCGGAACAGAGAGCCACCTTCACAGGATCGTAAAATACCTATAGAATATGGAGATCTATACAAATTTCTATGAGAGAGTTCTATGAGAGTTCTAAAAGATTCTCATTAGATGTCCAGTTTTCACACTCGCACTTGACACCTTTTATTTCGATTTGCGATGCACAGTTTCCGTGTAATGGAACCAGAGAGATCGGTTACCAGGACTCTGGGGCATTTCTGGTGCTGACACAGACTAATTATATTCCATCAATAAGGAAAATTGTGCGGCAAATGAGGCAATTCATTGGTCGCGGCGCAGGGAGCGGGCTTTTTCCGAAGGGGCGTTAGACCACGGCGATGGAGCGATGCAGCGATGCAGCAAAGGACTTAAAATGCACAACGACAAAGATTATAAACATAAACTGTCTACACCTAATAGCCGTCGGCTGTCCCATGTCAGGCAGGGGCCAGTTGAAATATTTACCAAGTCAGCGCTACAAGATAAGCCCCTCTGGAGATGAGTCCCGGTCGGAGTCCCTCATGCATGGGCCCCTTGTAATGGGCAAAGTTTTACGGCAAAGTGAATAATTACAGTGCAAATAAATCTCGTGGCGTGGAGAGCGCGGAAAGGCCCCGATCTGTGGATGGGCTTAGAAATTGCAACAGGCACCCCGCTCGGAAGAGGTGACGAAATGCAGCTCCCTTTCAAGTAGCCCAGTAACCGGCTATTAGGCGCCCGAAAAAGTCCCCAGACCAACCATAAAAGCATCAAGCGAGGGCCCATTACAAGCCAACGAGTTGCTGAAAGTTGCCCAAGAATTAAATGCAAGATTGTATTACATTGACAAATTGCAGTTGCCCGGCAGAAGAGCAGAAGTAACTACTTATGATTGCAACAAAGTAGCTGCTCTACCAGTGAATCAACTGCACTGCAGAATTACTTGAGGATGGGATCTTAGGCAAAATTGCCACAAAATGTATTACTTTATATGGGTTTAATAATAGAAGTTTTAGAAAAAAAAGTAAGAGCTTACGTTATCAATAAATTGGTTAGTTAGAAACTAAACTGGCTTTCAATTTCTAAGAGATCGTCATCTCTAACTATCTATATGTTTTTATATTCAACTCAAACGTGGACAACATTTACACTATATCACTCGCTAATTACACCCTTCGCCATCTGTGTGGGGAGTTTCATTAGTTCTCCCTTAAATTCATTATCTTTCTATTGAGGAACCTCATTATGAGCCTCGCTGGCTATTTTAACAAACGTGTCTAGAGGCGGTGCCCGTGGATCCCAGCTCCATTGAGGCCGGACAACTTCTGTGCAAATGCAAAATGACAGCATAGGACAGGCAAAGCAAAAAAAAAAGAGAGAAGAAGGCGGCCCGGCAGCTAACGATGCAGGTTGTGCGATTTACGAGGCTCGAGAGCACCACAGCACCAGCTGGAGGAGCTGAAGGAGCCAGAGGAGCCGCAGATGCAGCCTCCGCCAATAACCAATCAATATTCATAAGTGTAACGACTTGCGAGCGAAATTTATGCAACATACATGGCTCTGGTCCGGCAGGATTTTTCCTCTTTCCCGTCTTTCCTTTTTTTTATATAATCAGGGATCAGGGGATCGGAGATCGGGCAGTTAGAAATTTTTCAAAGTCATCGTGTGAGGGGGCCCCAGGGCAGGACGCGATTCCAATCCAAAGGCAATTTTCGCTTTCGTTCGCCCAAAAGGCAGAGCGGAGCAGGTAAATCAACTGGCAATTTGATTATTTATTACGTCCCAGGAGGAGCGGCGGCACTCGTGATTGAGTGGGTTGTTCTAAGAGCGGTTAATTGTGGCGGTAATTAATCAAATGCTGTTAATTAAAGAATGGCAAAGGGTTCTCCCCACCTTCCTCAGTGGGGACAATTCCGAGAGTCCTTTGTCCGTGTTCCTCGCAGCTCTCAGGTAAGCAAGTAAACCATAATTATAGAGCTCTCCGCTTCAGCTGCGCGGCATCGAGCCACTTGCCACTTGCCCATGTATCTGCGAACACTGTTTTTATCAACTTAATTACACTTAGCACCTTACGCGTCCTGCAGGGAGTCCCCCTGCTCGCCTGCTCGATTTGATCTTGAACTTGAAAGTTCGTAGTAAGAGCCACAATAAATATTAAATGGTGCAAAACACATCAGGGGCAGGTATAAAAGTATAAAAATATATATAAAAAACGAGACAAAGAGCCCAAGATAATAAAGCAGCAAGTGGGAAGGGGTTTGCTGAAGGAACAAAAGCAGAGCATCGAATAAGAGATGACCTGTAAGCTAGTAGAACTTCAACTTTGCTTGAAAGTAATACTTTCAAAGTATATATGGGATTTGTTTTATTTTATCACTTATTTTTGAAACTTTAAATGGTGATGTTTTAGCTCATAAAGCACCTCACCGCAGCGCAAAGTTAATGTCCTATCATAAGCATTATAAATTCCATTGCTGACACAGTCCCAGCCCCGAACCATAATCAAGGCATCGTTGCCGGGGCCACTTTGGTCCGCGGTCCGTCTCTGGGCCCCTTTGTGCGATGGACCGACAAGTCGACCAATTAAAGGCACACCCCAGCCCATCGCCGCCGCCCAGGCCCAGTACCCTCCCCTTCCGCAGTTAGCACAGTAACCTTGAACCTGCTCGCTGAGTCAGTTAGTCAGTCAGTCAGTCCCCCCGCCGACCTGACAGAGTCTCTGCCGGATCTGCAGTGAGGCTGGAGCTGGGGCTGGATCTGGAGCTGCAGCTGAAGTTGAAGCTGAAACTGAAGCTATTACTGATGCTCGCCCAGCCGAAGTTCAGAGGCTGCTGGTCCACCTCCTTTCGCTTTTTGCAACAGCTCAATAATCAAGATAAACGCCGTTGAGCAGCCGAAAAGCGACCAACCTGTTCGACTGAACGAATTGATGTGCAGTCGGTCTCAGTCTTTGGCTGGGATTTGGTCCCCGTCCCAGCCTGAATTCCAGTCTGCGGCCCAGTCCCAGTCCGCTTTATGACCAGTCGGAAATTCGTATCATAATCATAATAAACACAAAGGTGGCGGCAGCCTGGAACAGGTCGCGCGGCTCACTCCCGTCTAAATATATATTTTGTAATCACATATTTTATGGGACAACTCGAGGGAGCTGCCTCTCGTCCGTCTGGTTCGTTTGTCCTCGACTTGTTCGGGTGTTAATAAAATTATGGCACTCCGGCGAGCTCTCAGGATCGCTTTGGCTTATCGCGATCCCTCGGATCCCCTTACCGTGTGTTTTAATAATTTTATTATATTTGCGCGCACATAACTTGGCTCTCTCGCAGCGTTTTATTGCCCTTGCTGGGCATAAATATCGTTAGGGGCTGGGGCAGATCTCTCTTTCCATTCCTCAATCCTCCAATTCCGTCCTCCACGCCCTCCCCCGTCTAAGTTAATTTCAGTCAAAGCCATTGATATGGTTTGCTTAGGTAGAAGATCTCAGCCAGCCGACCAAATGAAATGGCCAAGTTGCTCGTACATCACAATATTTAATAGAGAGGTTGGTCTTCGTATGAGAAGGGAATGCTTAGGTTACCTAAATATCTGTCCAAAAGATCTCTTTGTGGTCTTAGGTTTGTAATAAGCACTTTAATGTTTAATTGCAGAAGCCGTTTCAAGAGGTTAGAGAACTTTCTTAATGTTCTGTACATCGGAGGAGATCGATTAATGTTTATACATTGAATAGTACTCGGTTTTTGGCTTCAATAGAGTTCCATAGAAGATCGATTTTATTGAAGAAATTTCCTATGGTTTTTAGTTTTTAGTATCGCTATTCTTTAACAATTCATTTCAATTATTTTCTAATACCTTTTCAGTCTCCCAGCCCACCACCTGCCTCCTGATCGAGGACATTCGGCGCGATGAGAAGACGATCAAGGACATCGCCAACACAATCACGAACCTGAGCCAGCAGCAGAACAAACGCTGGTCCACGGCGGTGAACAATGCACTGAACAACCAGCACCAGCACCAGCACCACTTCAGCCACCACAGCCAGTACCAATCGTCCCGGGATGAGACCGACTTCCAGGTGTCCTCCAACAAAGTCAGCAACAAGACCCCGAGCACGGCCAGTGAAAGACCAAAGTCCCTGCCCCTGGCAGCCAACTCCACGCCCGCGATCGTTTCGGCCATAGTCAAGAAGATTCCCACGGTCCTGGAGCAGGGGGACAAGGCGAAGCCCGCTGCCAGGCTGCAGTTGCACCTGAAGTCGCCGAAGCACTACCAGCACGAGCGGGGCGACCCCGACGGCGGGTGCAACCTGGACGAGCTGTGCGTCAACTACATGGCCAAGACAGACGAGCTGCGAACCGTGGGCAAGGCGGGCGGCAAAGTCGCCGCGGGACAGGGCAAGCCGCCGGCCAAGGCCACCGCCGAGGAGTCCCTGAATGCCAAGAAGGGTTGGCTCATGAAGCAGGATAACCGCACGGGCGACTGGTCGAAGCACTGGTTCACCCTCAGCGGAGCAGCTCTCTTCTACTACCGGGATCCGCTGTGCGAGGAGCGGGGAGTTCTCGACGGCGTCCTGGACGTGAATAGCCTCACCAGCGTTGTGGCCGAGCCTGCGGCGAGTAAGCAGCACGCCTTCCAGCTGACAACCTGGGACAAACAGCGCCTGCTCCTGGCCAGCCTGTCGCCTAGCTCGCGGAACAGCTGGCTGGCCGTACTGAGAAGTGCCGCCGGACTGCCGCTGCTGGAGTCGCCGCCCCAGCCGACGGACATTGAGCAGGACTTCATCAAGGCCCAGATGCAGCAGCCAACCTCCAGTCCCGTCACTCCTGGCACCCCCATCGGTCCGCACTTTTCTTCGGATGAAGAGTACCGAACGGCCTCGGAGGGCGGCCGGAGGGATAGCTTGGACTGGGGCTCGCCACTGTCCCCATCGCCGCCCGTACTGAGGAGTTGTCTGCGCAACCGCAGCCTGGCCAGCTTGCACAAGCGGAGTCGCAGCTCCCCGCCCAGCTCTCGGCGCAGCACGGTGGACAGCGTGGCCAGCGACGAGCTGCCCCTGCTGGTGGTGCCAGAGGAGCTGCAGCCGGGAGCCGAGAGCCGGGAGCTCAAGCAGCAGTGCGAGACCCTGCGGGCGGAGGCCTCGCTGCGGGAGGCCCGCATGTCGGAGCTCCTGGCCACCCTCCAAAGAACCGAGCAGCAGCTGACCGCGCGCCTGCAGGAGCAGCAGCAGCAGCTGAACAGCGAGCTGAGCGTGGCGAAGCAGAGTGCCGCGGACCTGATGCACAACCTGGGCCTGCAGCTGACGGAGAGCCAGTGCCAGATCAAGCAGCTGGAGGACCGCCTGGCCCAGGGCATCGAGGAGAACGAGGGCCTGTACAAGCGCCTGCGGGAGCTCAAGGCGCAGGACAGCAGCGGCGGCGGCGGCGGCCTGAGCAACCTGCAGCGTCACAAAATCAAGCGCATGGACTCGCTGAGCGACCTGACCACCATCAGCGACATCGATCCCTACTGCCTGCAACGCGACTCGCTGGCCGAGGAGTACAACGAGCTGCGGACGCGCTTCGAGAAGGCGGTCAACGAGATCAGGGCCATGAAGCGGGAGCTCAAGCAGTCGCAGAACCAGTACGACGCCCTGGAGCTGGCCCAGGCCGCCCTGCAGCAGAAGCTGGAGAGGCGACAGCACGAGGATGGCGCCCAGCTGCAGTTGATGGCTGCCCGCATCCAGGATCTGACGCTGAAGTACAGCAGCTCCGAGCGCCAGGTGCGCGGTCTCAAACAGAAGCTGGCCAAGTCTGAGCGACGTCGCTCGCTCTCGCTGAAGGGAAAGGAGCAGCTGGAACTGAAGCTGAGCGAGCTGCAGAAGGAGACGGGGGACAGGAAGGAGGGCACGCCCCCCGAGTCCTCCAGCAGCGAGTCCAGCAGCCAGTCGCCGCTGAATGCCCACCTCCTGCAGCGCCTGCACAGTCTGGAGCACGTGCTCCTGGGCAGCAAGGAGCGCCTGGAGCAGAGCCTCTCCCAGCTGCAGCAGATCCGGGCGGGCCAGAGGTCACGCCGCTCTGTCTCCCCCATCAACGACCGCAAGGACGGCCTCAGGCAGCTGGAACGGGCGCTGGCGGAGACCTGCGTGATGGTCAGCGAGCAGATGGAGCTCACCTGCCTGCAGGATGCGTGCCACAAGTGCTGCGACCTGCGGCAGCGGGTGGAGAAGCTCTCCGCCCTGCAGCAGCAAACCGAGACGGATCTGCAGAGGAGCGAGCAGCTGCTGGAGCAGCGGGAGAGTGACCTGGCCCAGGCTCTGGAGAAGTGCGCCAGCCAGGAGCACGAGCAGGAGCTGCTCCTCCAGCAGCGCCAGGAGCTCAGCGAGGAGCTGGGCAGGCAGCAGGAGCGCTGCCGCCGCCTGGAGAAGCGACTGGAGCTCCTGGAGCGGGAGCATGGGAAGCAGCTGGAGTGCCTGCGAGAAGTCTACCACAACGAGCACACCAACGTCGCTGAGGAGCAGAGCTTCCGGAAGCGGTACCAGACCGAAATCGAGCAGCTAAGAGTAAGTATTTGGCCATTTTCTATAAGGTCTAAATATATTTGCAACTTCCGCTTCTCCTTTTTCATAGACGCTCTGCGAGAAGGGCCTGAGTGCCATGGAGACTTCGCATCGGCGGCTCACCTGTGACCTGGAGCATAAACACAAACTGGAGATCGAGCGGTTGCTGGCCGAGAAGGAAACCGCCTTGGCAGAGGAAACTCAGGTAAGAGTTAAAGGCCTTTCACCTTGTCCTATATTGCTAATTGCCTCTTTTTATGAACTCACAGGCCACTTTGGCAGCTTTGGATGCCATGCGTAAAGCGCACCAAAGTGAGGTGCAGCGGGAGGTGTCACGCTTCAAACAGGAGTTCCTCCGGCAGGTTCAAAGGGGAGAGCACATGAGGGGCGATGGAGCCAAGCTGAAGGAGTAAGTAAAATGACTACCAATAAACTCTAACAACTTAAAATATTTGATAAACATATCAGATTTACAAATATTTAAATGATATAAAGTTATACTTCTAACAAAATAATTAACCTTACTTCAATATCCACAACTTAACACACTACCTAACCTTTTTAGGGAGGATCTCGAAGAGCTACGACTGGAAATTCTGTCATTTTCTGAAAAGTACTCCATCAAGTGTGTGGAGAATGCCGCCTTGGAAGAGAAATTACACCTGGCGAATAGCAAACTGAGGCACTTCCAGCAGATGCAGCAACTGGAACTAAGGTAGGACTACGTAATAGAAACGTTTGCTATTTATTTAAACACTTTTTCTCTGTATTTCCCAAAGAAATAAGCAATTTCGAGCTCACTTGGCCTCCTCCGATGACCCAGCGAGTGACGTCCACTTTGTCCAGGGCCTGACTACCGACTCCAGAGAGGGTGCCAATAATTGTGAGGACAGCGAGGTAAGGATCCACAGTGAAATCCTGGCAAACCCCTCTCCTAACACTCAACCCAAGAATTTGTACAAATTGTGACTAACACTAATCACTACAAGCAGCAGACAACAAACTAATCCACTTTGTTACCATCTTCCACACTATCTAAAAACGAAAAACGAAAACACAACCAAACCAAACAATCACAACACACCACAACTACAAACAACCACCCAAGCCTGCACCTCAAATAATGGGTAAAACAGCAACGAGAACCACAACCGTAGCAGCCGCATCAGCGCCCTCAAGCGACACAGAGTCCAATCCCGATCCCGATTCAGATACAGATTCAGATACAGAAACAGACCCAGAGCCCGCCGTCGAGTCGTCGCGAGCGCCACCCGTGAAAATGCAGCAAAGCCTCCTCGTGATACCCCCCCATATGCTAAACTGTTCCCCCGTGTCTGCCGCAAACGCTTCTGATCAGAGTCCCGGCCGAGATCTCGATGGGCCCGAGGCTGGCTACGAGCCGTGCTACAGGCCCTTCGACATATTCGCCATCTATCAGAATCGTTTGAGCTTCCAAGGTAAACGCAAAGCAATTTTCGAACCACTCTTTTCACCTGGGGCAGCGCACTCTCTCTATGTTCCCTATCTCTGTTCTCTATGTTTCGCACATCATCACGACTGTCTCTGACTCTGTCTTTCCGTACATCCCACCTCCTGGCACACACTCTCGGTGTTGTTCTCGACTCGAGGTAGACACACTCACGCGTCTGTTTTGGCCTTTACCCACCATTTGTTTGGCTTTCGATGCGATAAATGCGTGACAAACTAATTTTGATTGTTTTTTCCTTTCTTTTTTGGGCCTCTGCAGGTCTGAGAGGCAGCTCCACCTTTGGCAAAAGCTTGCGAAAACCCACTGCTCACCAGGCATCACCAGCATCATCAGAACTAACCACGACAGCGCCGCCAGCAACCTATCCAAATAAGCCCAGTCACAAGGAATTGTTTAAAACGGCTGCCGTTATCAACATTCAGCAACAGCAAGAGCAGCTTCCGAATGAAAAAGCACAATGAACAAATCGAAAATGAAATCGAAATGCGAAATACGAAACAAAAGGCAAAAGTAATGCAATAACCAAGAGCAAGCAAACAACAAACAAAACCAGTGGAACAACCAAAGAATAATTAGTGCTAATAATAAATAAATAACTAATTATAACTATTTAAAAATATATTAATAAACAATCAACCAAAATCCAGCAGAAGCAACTAACAGCAATTCTCTAACCGAGCGCAAAACTGGTTGACACTCTAAAACGATGATGATGATGATGATGATGTTGGTGATGTGATGTAGATGTATGAAGATGATGATGAGCACGACCTGATGAGCTTCACACGGATGAAGGAGGTGGAGAGGGAGTTAAGCTAACAACGACTGTTCACCCCCCTCCAGGGATAAACTGGAAGGGACGTCGAGCAATGAGAAAACTAACCCCAACACAGCACAGCAGCCACAAAACAGCCAGAACAGCAACAGCAGCAAACACCAACAAGAAAGCAAGAATTTTGGGCCAAATTTATGTATTTATCATCTATTCTATCAGTGTGTCGTATGTTATTCTATTGTACGTTTACCTAATTCTCTATGTCCACAAAATGTGTCATTTATTTATGTTTACGTAGTGTTAGGTCTGCCTTCTTCGAAGCAGAACGCAAGCAAATTAAGTCTAAGTTGCCAGTGCAACTTTGTTCATTTGTTGGTTTGTTTCAGTTTTTTTCGCCCGTATTACTTGTATCGAAATTGTTTTCCGCTTACACACTTGTACATGCATTACACATCAAGAAAATACAATTGAGAAACCACAAATCATCCAATTATATTTTTGTTTTGTTAAACATTGGTATTAATCAATATCTTATGCAATTTTAATCTTACCTAATAAGTGGGGCAACACAAGAAATGTTAATATTATTTACCCGTAAGTCGTTATTTGTGCAACAAAAATAAAAAATAAAGTAAGCAATGTTTATAATTTGAAAGAAAAATACACGAAAAAGTTGTTTCTCTTGGGCTCGTCCGGGATTTGAACCCGGGACCTCCCGCACCCTAAGCGGAAATCATACCCCTAGACCAACGAGCCAGTTGCGAGCTTGCCGTCAAAATGCCTACATGAGATACTGGCAGCTTTTCTTATGTTGCAGCAAGAGAAATATTTTGCTTTAAAAGTAGCCACAAAACCAGTTATTTTAATCGATTTGCATTGGTATCTTAAGCCACTGCAAATGATTTTGACTAAGATTTTGTCGCAGTTTCAGTTTAACGACTATTTTTCTGGCTCGATCAATCGGCTCGTTGGTCTAGGGGTATGATTTCCGCTTAGGGTGCGGGAGGTCCCGGGTTCAAATCCCGGACGAGCCCAAGTTGGTATTATTTTTATTTTTTCAGATGTTTTAATATATGCTATATTATGAATGCTTGTGTTTATTACTTATTTTATGAAATAGGTATAGAAATTTTGATTAAAAAGTGTTTATTATTTAATAAGAAAAACTAAAAATTAAGACGTCACAAATAAAATAATGAAAAAAGTTATTTCTCTTGGGCTCGTCCGGGATTTGAACCCGGGACCTCCCGCACCCTAAGCGGAAATCATACCCCTAGACCAACGAGCCAGTTGGAGCACGAGCGATAAAAATCCGTTTTGTTATGGCCGCCATGCCATGCGCAAGTGCAAATAAATTCCCGACTCATTACATGCCATCGCCAGTAATTTCTGCTGCAGCGGGCAAAAAGAGTGTCTGAATAAATGAGTGCACTCGGACTGAAACTCTGGCCTCGGCTCGGTTCCATGCAGTCTGGAGCAGCATTGTGGCAGCCACGAAAAAGGCAAGGGAGAATGAACTGCGGCTGCAGCTGGCACAAGGCCCGCAGATACAGTGCGCGCGGCCTTATATGTCACAACTAACGTTCCCTTGGGGACGTGCGACAAGAACCCTTTGGCTCGATCTTAAAATGCAGAATGCGTCGTCGCCTCGTCTCCGCTGACTGTGTTATGGAGTTTTTCCCGGGAATTGTGGGATCTGTAATGCGTTTTTTCCTTCTAGACCGCTTGCCTTATCTGGTTTCTGGTTTCTGCGATTGCGACGATTGTGACGTCACTTTAAATGAGCCGCAATCGCAATGGATTTGAACTTTTCCCCAATTGGAATTGCGCGATTCCCCCGCCGTTAATTCGCATAATTGTTTCGCTACTTGGGAAGCAATTCGACAAAATGTTGACGAAGGCAGGGAAAAGCAGGAGGCTGAGGAAAAGCAAACGTTGTGGAAATTAGCGAAAATTACAGGCCTCTGTTTGACTCTTGAATCACGATTTTCACTTCATTGGCAAACCATCGATACAATTTGTTTGCATTTCCCCCTTTTCCGTCGCTCAGGCCGCGGCTTTTCCTTTCGCTGCCTGTCCCTGACCCCTGTAGGGACAACGACAAAGACCACAAAGCGTCCCAATCCCGGTGGCGATTTTCTTTTTGCCTGCCAGAGAGCCCGGCTAACAACCTTTTTATTTGATTATCTACTCAGTGGCCGTCGCTCCGGCCGCCGACTGACGTGACGGAATCGAAATTACTTAATTCAGACGATTGTCAGCCGACTTTAGGGGCATCGGATCAAACGGGGTTAACTTTACCGCCGGCCGAGCAGGTGATCTGATCAAACAAGCTGAGTCTCAGCTGAAGAGGATGCTGGAATAATACTAAAGTTATCTAAGGTCATAAATATTCTATGATATGCACGCTTTTTTAATTATTTATCCCTAAGCTGCGGGTAATTTCTAGTTCGAAATATACAACAATCCATTATTAATGAAATCATTTTGTTTGGAAGTTTTTCTTATTACATATTTGTTACCGGGTCACCTTCGATAATTCCGGGGTTTGGTCATCGATAACCAAAGAAAAGCCCACCAATAGTGAGCATGATCGAATGGAAGTCGTTTGCCCGTGCGATTCAATCATCCTCCAAGTGGGGCATCCATTTCCCTTAACTTCAAGCAGACGTTATTACCATGTTGCACACCTGCAATTACCATCTAGTTCTGTACAATTTTCCAGCTCAAGGTATGAGCTGGAAGTATGAGCTCTGATTAGTCGGTGATACGGAGGAGGAGAATAGAAAGGAGGAACTCTAAGATGTCTTACACTACATACTGTTCTACCAATAGCAGTTGAAAGAATAAATAATTTACCTATAAATTAAAATAAATTATTAGCACGCCGTAAACGATAAGGCATACGAGAGTTAAGTAAAACTTAAAGAGGTGACAACTATCCCAGGACATACAAAAACGATTAAGAGAGAATCCCTCAGTTTGTGGCACTGAAAACGAATCATTTTCGCTAGGTTGATGATATTTTGGGTGAGCAATTTAAATCAAAAAGTTATTGGGAACTGATTCACTTAGTTATTTATGTAATTAAATTTATATTTCTTTTCCCGTTTGCGAACATTTGGAAAGAGTTCATTCGTCTCTCGTGGATCTAAGTGTGTTTACGAGCATTTTGCAATAGTTTTTGAGTACTATCAACTCTCTGTCCATTTCGTAGCTACAAACATAACAATTCAACTAATAATAGAGTTTTTTTTACAATTTGTTAAGTACTCTCTTTATAGCAATCATCAATATTATTTTACTTGTAATTCCTTTAAATTGCTTTTCCGTTAGAAATAAAATTTTTAATATCTAAAGTCATATCACAGCTCTTTTTTATTATTTCTTCTTACCCCTTACCATAACTTTTCAGCCGGCACTCTTATCCCTGCTCGCCAACTAATTAAACACGCTCGTAAATTGCTATGATATACCATAAAAGATACGATACTAAATCGTTTTTAGACTTCAAAGGACCTAGAGGGGCTCTTTCGCTCTGGCCTGCCGGACTCCTAACAAGCGCCAAAAAGAAAATCACCGCAAATTAGAACAAACCCATCACGATCGATTACATTAAATATTGCAGCGCCTGTCTTGGTGTGGCTGCCGCTGCAGATTCTAACTGCGACAACATCAAAGGCCCAGCCTCGACCCAATTGGCCTTCTTCTCCGGGGCACCCCAGATCCCATCCCAGATCCCCGGGCTCTGGCTCCAGCTCCAGTGAAGCATAACGTTCGCCTCGGACTGGGATTCGGACTCGGATGCGGATTCTTTGGGCCTGTTATAACGGCCACGAAATCGCGCGGCTCGAAACAATGCCACGGCAGCAGCAGCAGCAGCAGCGGCCGCAGTAACTTGCAACAGTTGCAGAAACGGTAGCTGGCGTTGAGGTTGAGGCTGGAAAGGGAAAATAGCTTCGTTTCGTTTTCGCCCTGCTTCCAGCTCCCTGGCTCTCTGGGGATATTATGTTTGCTGGCTGTTAACATAAATTTATACTGCCTTTAAACTAATTGACGATGACAACTACTGTGCAGCAGCGGCAGCGGCAATAACTACTGGCAATCGTTGCTGGCATACTTTTCCAGACACCGGGATGGGATGCCTTGGCGATGGCTTTGTGGGCTGGTCTCTCTGGAAATGTTTCCAGGCCTCGGCGATTTACGAGGGCCGCGATCCTGAAATGCCTCGGCGGACACTCACCAAATGTGTGTGCCAGTGCCACATTTTATTCAGCAGCCGTGCTAATTGGAATCCAGCCATGGGCCTAAAACAATTTCTTTTTCAATCATAAAATCAGTACAAAAATTGCTTTCAGAAATCATGCGAAAAGTTTGTTAATGTTTGGAAAAGTGATAGAACTTTTGAATATCTCAAAGAATGTATGTTTTTTCCCTGTGAAAATCCCTCTAAGGATTGGTAGGTAATTCAACTAAATTGCTAAACAGGGAAAGGTAAGTTAATGAAGGACCTTTCCAGCTTCTAGTTCGTTTACCTAACTTTCTTGTACTTAGCTCTCCTCTACTAATAACTTCAATCGCCTTGACCCATCCGCAGGTTGTCCCTCCTCGTAATTTACTTCATTCGATTTTCCATTTTCATAAACGTTTACGTTCGTCGAGTGTCATTAGTGAAATGAAATGCCCGCAGAGATAGAGTGCCGCCTGTCAAAGATGCCGAGGAAAGTTTCGATTCGGCAGCGTTAACTTCTGCGCGCCGGGTCTGGATCAAGATAGTGTGGCAATTGATGGATTCGTGGAGGCGAAGGGGCCACTGAGGAAGTCGACAACAAGTTGCAAGAACGAATAAACAATTGGTAATTGTTTCGAACTGGAAATGGAAATGGAAATGGCAGCGGCAGTGGAGGACTGCCGTCTAAGCGAAGAGGCCCAGAGACCTGGTGACACACATTTCCATCCATTATCCAGGCACAAGCACAGGCAGACACCACCAACATGCATTGTACACGAGCTTGAAAACCGAAAGTCACACAAACCAAGATAATCATCAAACGAGACTTCTTCGGGCTCCGGAGACTCGTACTCTGCCTCTGCCTCTGGCTGTGGCTCTGTCTAGGCTTCTCCTGCTCTCTGGGCCATCGTGTGAAACATAAATGCGCCCAAATTGATTTTTAAATGCTCCTGGGGACCTCTGCCGAGGATTGACCCAGCTCAACCCTCTGGGAATCGGCTGGGGAGAATCGAATACAGCAGAATGCGATACTTGTGGCTGCCGTAATACGCAAGCCCCCTTTTTGGTGCTGGCCGAATTGAACGAAAAAATCTGTTTACTATTTAAGGCAGTAACAATTTGTTCGGCTCACGTTTTTGGCTCGCACATATTTGGCTAGGATGCGCTTGCCCCAGAAGATGGCCCGGAGAGAGAGAGAGCACAAATGGAGATGCACTGGAGACTTCCCCGTCCGACGCCCACAATGAAAGGCGCTGGCCATGGCGAAGGCGAAGGCGAAGGCGTTGCCGCTACAAATTCCCAGCTGGCCTGATATGCAATCACAAAACATTGCATAAACATCGGTACATCGGACAATGGGCCACCTAAATGAACCGATCGTAAATTGCGCGGTAGTTGGGTCCCAGTCCAAGGACCCCCTTTGGGGGGAACCCGAACCCCTTCCGGGGGACGATGCCAACTGTGAAGTCATAAATTTGTCGACCGTTGTTCCTCGTTCCTGCCGGCTAACGGAGAGTGCACAGTGCGTGTGTATTTTTGGCCAGGTTCCACATAAAACAGCAGAGCCCCGAGGGAATCAACGTGGCCAAGATCCTCTCGAGCCTTTGGCTGTCGGTGTTGCCAGAGGGAGAATTAGGGAATACAGTGGCAGTGGCAGATACTGGACTAGAATGCTTCAAAATTAAATAAGGAAAAGGTTCAATATCATATTTTGCGGTTTCCTGAATCGAAGAAAGACTCAGTAATCGCATTCATAAAATAACAAACTGATCATATATCACAGTAGATGGAAATATGTTAAGAACTGAAAAATTCTTACTTTTATTATTAATTTTTCGATCGTTCCAATGGTTCTATCTCGCCCGTTCTACCTGCAATATATGGTGGTCTAAGGGGTCTCAAAAATTTCACTGCTCACCCAGTTTTCTCCCCCTCTAGTTTTGCCTTTGTGCTCATGGAGCTTCCGGTCAAGGAGTACTACGAATTGTGTTTAAGCAGAGCACGGGGCCTAATAGGTTAGACCACTGAGTCTATTATTAAATTATGTATTCTATTATCGATTATACTAAAAATAATTGCATGGCTCTGCTTAGAGTTACTAGTTATCAGTTCGAGTTACAACTTCTTGTCCACAGCTATCAATCCGCGGCCCATAACTGTTGTTCTTTACGATCAGAGCTAATTCAGAGTTCCGCCTAAGCATACAGCCGGAACTCGCGGTAGCCAAGGCACTCGGGCAAACCATTGGTTGGAGAGACCCAGAGGTCGATCTCGGATCGCTAATCAAAAATGTTCTCCGGCCCATTGGCCAGAGGCCAGGGCGAGGCAGGACAGTGGCATGGAGAAAAGTACGTCCCAAAAGTCTAATAAGCAGTAGCCCAGGCTCAGCCTTAATATTTTTAATTGAATTTTAGGCCTGTCAGGGGAAACTGGCCGAAAAAGCGGGCAGGCAGAGCAAAAGCCACAATTTGTGGCTGGGTGTGTCTTGGAAATTCTTCGGGCCGAGGCAAGAGTCGAAACATAAATTAATATGCAGGCAGGTAACAAACAGCGATAGGCGGAACCGACCAGGGCAAGGCCGGTAGCCGGGCAGGCTTTATTGATCTTGCAGCAGGAGCGAGACTTGCTCCTTCGCGGAGCAACATGTGCAACATGCTTGCCAAAAACATTTGCTCAGGCAATTTCTAATGCCGAAGAGACATGCATATAAATCATGGGAGATGTGTGCGTTTCAAACAAAGCTCCTTTACTAACTTGCGAAATACCCTAGAAGGGAAGAGGTGTAATTATTGTGGATAAAGTTTTTTATTGGATAAACCTTAAACTCATTTAGAAGTACAGTAGATATAATAAATATATAAAAACTGAGAAGATAACTTCAGTAAAACTTATAAATTAGTCAAATAAAAATGTTTGCGTTAATCGTCTTAGATTTATTTACTATCCCCTCTGTAAACTCTCTCAAATATTTATCTTTCAGTTTATTATCCTCACTTTCTGCATCCATTGGGTTGCTCGCTGGGGCGTTGCTGCCAAATTGAACATGATCAGGGGAACAGCAGCTACACGGATGTACGTACATCAGCAGCAAATTCAATTCGATTTCCTCATCGATGGCGAAAATCCTATTTAAATGGCTGTGCCAATGCCAATCGCCGGATTCTGCGGCGCTCCGTTTAATGGGATGTTTGTTGCTGCGGCTATTAGCCGCTGCTGCCTGGGCGTTCAGCCATTATTATACATTGGCCTCATGCTAGTCATTCGTCCGCTCCTGTGATTTTTTCTGCTGGCTTTTTGTCTTCTCGCAGCGCAGCCTCTGCAATTTGGCCAGAAGTCTGGTGGGCAGAGCGCGGCCCGAACTTGCTCTCGATGCTGGCGAGACATTGATCTAATAAATGCTGCCAGTGGAGGACCGACCGGGCTTATTCCGTTTTCCTCTTCTGCAACTCAAATTGCCTTTTGCGTAGTCGTTGTCGGTCTGATCCACTAAACCAATAATGCCACACAGCTGACCCAGTTACTCCCCATCCGCCCCCGTTTGGGTGATTTTTTGCATCGCGGCCGCAGCAGCTTGTTATGCGATTCCTGCCGTAATTATAGGAATAGAGGAGAAGTCTGCCAAAGCCTACACACGGGCAATTTGCAACAAAATTGTGGATTTTCGCAGAGTTTTCACCTGGCAAGTCGGGAGCATAGCACTAACTTCGAGAATGATGATATTCTGGGAGGGAGTCGTGCGGATTTCAAAAGAAATTAAACCGAGATTCGATTGGAAGTGAGGATTGAGGTGATTAACCGGTTAAAAACTCCACCTAATTAGTGTTCCTTTGGCCGCTGCCCCGTGTTGACTGTGCACTCCACCGACTCGGGAGAGGAGCCCCATATCCCTGAGTTATGAGTGCCCGCGGCGACTACGGTAGCCGGAGATCTGATGGCATTGAGTGCCGATTTATGGCCCAACTTAGCACGGTCAACCGGGGAGTAAAAGTTAAGGAAAACACTCACTCGGCCCGAGTGAGTTAAGTATGCCAAGTTGGCGATCTATTAGAAGATATGCTAAAAGCCCGCGCCAAAGTGAGTGGCTGCCACTCGGCCGCTGGCTGAAGCTGCCTTGCCGGCAAACACTTCTGTTAATGACACTCGTCTTGCGGCTCCTTGGCCAGTGTTAATTTGCGGTCATTAGCCGGGTTCTCCGACTCCTGCGCCGCCGCGTTCAATCAATTTGCGTCTGCGCGGATTCTTTTCTCTCCGCGGGCTGCTCCGCGGGCCAAGAGACGGGAAAGAAGGCTCCACACACTCGCCGCACTCCACTCACAATGGGTTGTTAACCCACAATGGGCTTTTGTTAACGGTTAAGTTACACTTGATGCCGCCTTTTAGGCTAATGATGCGTTCGGGAATCACGTGAATACAAATGCTAATTCATTTGCACTTTGCACCCATCTGCCGGCTGATTTATTTATGCAAAAATAACAATAAGTTTCGGGCCCAAAAGTGAATGTTTGCAATGGGGAGGGAAGTGGGTCAGGTCAGGTACCGGGCAGGTGCCTTAGCCGCCAGTTAAAGCGGCCGATGATGTATTAAGTGAGTCTTTAGGAGCTGCCAAAAGGCCCGGACACGCCCCCGGCCCGGCTCGATGGCATTGCTAACCCACTTTTCTCCCGGCTGCAAAGGGAATTCATTCGATAAAATGGCCGCGCACACACCTGCCGAGCGGGGCCAACAAATTTCACTTATTGCCAATTTGCTGGCAATGAAATAAAATACTTCTCTTCCGTAACTCGCCCGTTGCGCCGCCGATAGCCAAAAACCTGACCAGCAACCAAGGGGAGTCGGCATCGGAGCCGGAGTCGCCTTCGATCGGCAGCCTTGCGCCGCCTCAGCAATAAATAAATTGCGAAATTTATTTGGCGGCACTTACGCGTCGCTTTTTTTCAACGACTGCATTTTCCATAGTGATTTATTTGCATCGATTCGCGAGGGGCGCGGGCCAGGGCAGATGATCCAGCCTGCCGCAAGTAGATGGCTAGAAAATATCAATAAAACTTAAATATTCTAGGCTACGGCCAGAGCCAGAGATGCGAATGAAGTCACTCTTTCAGTTGAATTGTTATAGAAAATAATACAAATTTAATGTGTATATTTCTAGAGGAAATTGATTAGCTTACAGCATCGAAAAATACTTATGAGGAAGTGGGAGATATACATAAACACAAAGTAATTCCTTAGGAAAATATATGAAAATATTTATCTAATTTAACAACTTTAATTTGGGAATATTTAGCGCTTGTGGCTTCTGCAAAATATCCCATAAACCCAGCCCGGACTGCATATTGCTCGCTGTCACTGCTCCCAGCTCCCAGCTCCCAGGGGCGGCATCTCTGCCACTCGGAACAGCTTCCAGCTGCTTTCCGCGAATCTCTCGCGATGTGCGTCTCCTCTGGCCAAGATGCGTCGGTCTTTCGGGCATTTCCAATTGATTTTCAAATTTATCAAACAGGAAGCATCTCTGGCGGAGAACTCGTTGGACTGCGACTGCGACTGTGGCTTTGGCTCTGGCTCGCGCTGCATGTCCATTTAACGGCATTTTACGGCTCAGATCGCCGAACTGGCCAGCTCCGCCAGCTCCGCCAGATGGCCCAAACCGAGCCAAGGCAAAGTGTTTTCTGTCGCCGCTGATCGATGCGTCGGCCTGGGACTCGATTCGGTTTGCCTTGCACTTCACTGGCTGACAATTTGTCAAATGCTCGCCCCGCTTTACTTGGCTAATTTAACTGCTGTTTTAATTAGCCACCGCACCTCTGGGGAGGAGCCTGCATTAAGTGACTGCTTATTAATTAGCCGGTGATTAGTCCAGGACTTTGGTGAACGAGCAGCAGGTAGCCGATGGCAAATACTGGACTCGAATTTAATCATCAAATCATCGAATCATCAAATCTGGAGGTTCTTTTTGTAGGGTTATTTTAAGCACTAAGTGGGAGGAGTCCAAATGAAATTAATTTACAATTTCCCTTAATTTTAATAGATATTTATATAAAAGTTTTGTAGGTTTTTTAGAAATGAGTAACTTGATTCGAAATTGCATTACACTTTTGACCCCAAAGGTCGTGAGTTTAGGCCCTGGACGCAGAAACTCTTTTCACATTGCTTTTATTTTAATTAGTTATATTGTTTAATATTATATGTGGACAATTCTTGGATTTGAACGCATGCAAACTGATAAAAACATGTGCCAAGATTTTATTTTACAAAATTTGAAACCTATTATATAGCTCCAAGATTTGTTCTGTAATCTTTCTTTGCTTCCAAGATATTTAAAAAATATAATTCATTCACGATACGCGACGCAGACAAATAAAGCATACCATTTTGATGATGATTTTAAACAAATTTATATACAATAATATTCCTAAATCTTTTTTAGAATTGAAATTTATTCAAATTTAATGAAGTGGATTTTCTAACGTAACTTTATTTAATAAATTTTATTGATATAAATAATTTTAGAAAACTTTTAAGTTTTTCTGTAAATTTTTCAAAATATTTGAATAAATTGTTCTGGATTAAAATCCACCAGAGTCAAAGGATCGAAGATTGCGCCTTGGGAACATGCATACCGCATTCAAGAAATTAATTCAACGCATAGGAAACTGTAATGCACATTTTAGTACCCCCTTTTTTAATATCTTTATTTTTTTTTAATTTATGTTTTCCCGATTTTCCAGAGCGGAAATTCAAGACAACACTGCTTGCATTTATGAAATGCTCTGGTAAAGTTTCGTTAGGTTTAACATTTTTCATTATAAGCAGTGCCCGATTCCTGCTTGCTTCTTAACAGTTCAGAGATTTGCGTTCGTTAAGTTGGAAATTTCGTCAAGATACTAGAAATTACCTCTACCAAGTTAACGAATGGTTTTCTTATATAAGAAAAGGTTTGTGTATAGGGTGAGCTTCAGTTGCAAAAGCTTTCCTTATTTTCCACTAGATGGCGCTTATCCCCAGATTTATTTATCGGATATTTAATATTAAATTTAAATAATACAAAAAATCCATAGACTTTTAAATTGTCGATTCCTGACATATTCCAGATAATACTGATAAAATAAGAACAAGAAATGTCTAGCCAAAAGCTTATAAACAGATCTTAGTGGAGTTCAAACTGCTTGGTGTCTTTTAAGAAGGTGCAAAAATTTCATCTTTTTTGTTTTCATTTTACAAAAAGGATAAACTGTTTAAGATCATTTTCGGAGAGTCCAGCTACTTTTTAATAATACTCGCCGTCCATTGAAAAATATAAATAAAATATAAAAAGATTTTTCTACTTTTGAACACATTTAAACAATAGAATAACAATTATAAAAAAATGCATATATCATTCAAAAGTTTTCAA